>JABXWE010006615.1:0-12334 GCA_014611495.1 Limonius californicus | reverse complement strand
AACTTGAAGTATTGGCAATAGTTCAAGCCCTTAAGAAGTTTAGAATATATCTACTCGGATGCAAATTCAAAATCATTACTGATTGTTCAGCTTTCCAGAAGACGTTAAACAAGAAAGATATACCACCTCGAATAACTAGATGGGCCATGTTACTAGAAGAATACGACTATGTCATCGAGCATCGACGAGGTATTGGTATGAAGCACGTAGACGCTCTAAGTCGTTACCCAGTTATGAACATAACAGCAGACGGAAACATGACGCTAACAAGACTAACGAACGAACAAGCTAAAGATGAGACAATAGTAGCAATCAAGGAAATTCTAAAAGAAAAACCATACGGCAATTATCTGATGGTAAATGGTCTACTCCATAAGCTTGAGAGCGGAATCGAATTGTTGGTAGTACCAAAAGCTATGCAGAACGAAATAATACGAAAAGCGCACGAGAAAGGACATTTCGCGGAAAAGAAAACGCGAGAGATAATTGAAAGAGAATATTTTATACCAAATTTAAAGATGAAAATAGCGAATCTCATTCAGGCTTGCGTGCCTTGCATACTGATGAACCGTAAAGAAGGGAAAAAGGAAGGATTTTTACATCCATTGCATAAAGAGCATATGCCCTTGAACACCTACCATGTTGATCACATAGGTCCTTTAGAATCAACATGCAAGAATTACAATCATATTTTAGTGGTCATTGATTCTTTCACTAAATTTGTTTGGCTTTATCCTACTAAGTCAACGACTACAAGAGAAGTGATCAGTAAGTTAGAGTCACAGAAAAGAATTTTTGGAAATCCTGTAATGATTATATCAGATAGAGGAACAGCGTTTACATCATGCGAATTTCAAGATTATTGTAAAGAAGAAGGTATCAAACACCATAGAGTGACCACAGGATTACCTAGAGCTAATGGTCAAGTTGAGCGCATTAACCGGATAATTATACCTGTGTTAAGCAAGCTATCCTCAGAAGATCCCACGAAATGGTATAAGTACGTCGATACCGTACAACAGATTATAAATTCATCTTATCAGCGTAGTATTGCTACAACTCCATTTGAATTACTGTTTGGAACGAAGATGCACATGAAAACAGACATAAACGTAAAGAGTCTGTTGGAAGAAGAACTGATCAAAGATTTTGAAAACGATAGAGAAGAGCTACGAGATGAAGCGAAGAAACAGATCAGAAAGATGCAGGCAGAAAACAAAAAGAGTTACAATTTGAGAAGACGCACCCCTACGCGTTATCAAGTAAACGATCTTGTTGCTATAAAACGAACGCAATTCGGTGGTGGACAAAAACTAAAACCTAAATATATCGGACCGTACCGCGTAATAAAAGTGAAACCGCGAGATACCTACGACGTGCAGAAAGAAAGTGCGTGTGACGGACCTTTAAAGACTTCTACAACAGCCGAGTACATGAAGCCGTGGATCAGCAACCAATCATCGGGGTCCGATGATTAGGCAGGAATGGCCGAGTGTAGGATAGGGATTTGAGTTGGCCTAAGTTGGCACTAGAACAAGTAACCAGATAGGAAGTGTGAGGTTAAAGAAGACAGACGTATCGTGGAGCGCGTAAATTAGTTGGAATTGTTGGAAGTGTAGTTGATTTAGTTTTACAAGGTGTAACATGGTGTAAATAAAGATTGTAGTCAATTAGTGTTGTTGTTTAACTTTGCAAGCTGTTAAAATCCCACATTTATATATAAAGGTTTGTTCTACCCTTACAACATAAAAGAATCCGTTTTCTTCTTAAAGTAACTATTTTGCTGTAGAAAAACCAAAATGTGTCTCAACGTGGACCACCCTCCCCTATACCTATTAAAATAACATTACAATATCTCATTTAATTTTATAATTCCTGGCAAAAACGAATTACCCAACTTTCTTCCTAATTACCAGATAAGTAAATCCCATTTTTTTCCACTTCACCCAGTGCATTTTCCGGAACATTCAAAATCGCGGGTTGAAGCAAAGGTATGAGACGGACGCAAATTTCGCGCTGCATATGCGAATGTTGTCAGCAATTGCGTTTGTCCCACCAGCATCGGTAGTTCATGTGTTTGAAACATTGGTTGGCAATGACGTTTTCCCTCCAGAGGCCCAAGAAGTTATCGACTATTTCGAGGATACGTGGATTGGACGCCCCAATAGGAGACAGCGCCGACCACCACAATACCCTATTGAAATGTGGAGTGTTTATGAGACAATCTTGGAAGATTTACCTAAAACAAACAACTCTGTGGAAGGTTGGCATCGAGGATTCCAAGAACAGATCGGGGCGATTCATCCTAATATTTGGAAGTTCATTGATTGTGTGAAAAAAGAACAAAACCTGAATGAAGTCCGGATAGAGCAATATGTAAGCGGAGTCGAACCCCAACCGTCGAAGAGGAAATATAGGGATTGTGCTCGACGCATCAAGAATATTGTTGATCAGTATAATCCTGACAACATACTTGACTATATTAGAGGGATAGCCCATAATATATCGTATTAATTTTACTATATATGTATATTTGTTCTTTGACAATGTTCCCATTATATTAATAAGTTTTAAATTATATTATTTGATGGTTTTTATTAAAGATATTTTGATAAAATGTTTTAATGTTGTTGCGGTGTTGAGTAATTCGTTAATTTTAAAAATAAAATAAATAAAGATGGTTATTTTTTGTTGCGGTGAATTGTTGTTGCGGTGAATTGTTGTGGCGGTGAATTGTCGTGGCGGTGAATTGCGTTGCGGTGAACTGTTGGCGGTGAATTGCTGTCGGTGAATTGTTGGCGGTGAATTTTCCTAAACCCAGTTCTTAAGAATGCCTTTTGGTATCAAAACGGCCAGTGAAGTCTTTCAGGAAAGATTTCAAGAAATTTTCTCAGAAACAGGCGTAGAAATATATATTGACATTTTAGTTCATGGGAAAACAAAAAAAGAACATGACGAACTGCTTAAAAAAGTATTTCAAAAGGCTCAACAACATAATGTCAAATTTAATTTAAGAAAGTGTAAATTCGGCCTTGATGAAGTGAAATATTTCGGATACAAATTCTCTAAAGAAGGCATCTCGGTTGACGAAGAAAAAATAGAGACAGTAAAAAATATGCCAGTACCAAAAAATAAAAATGAGGTTCAAAGGTTCCTAGGTTTCATCACGTACCTACGTAGGAAGATTCATAGAAAATCTTTCAGATAAAACTCAACCATTAAGAGAAATAATTAAGCAACAAAATTTATTTGAATGGAGCGATGCTCAAAACAAAGCTTTTGAAGAATTAAAACGGCTTATAATTAATGAACCAGTATTGCAATACTTCAACCCTCAAAAAGAAATCACTTTAGGCGCAGTACTTTGCAAGACAACAAACCATGCGCATATGCTTCACGAGCCATGACTGAAACCCAACAAAGGTATGCCCAAATCGAAAAAGAATTATTAGCAATTTGCTTTAGGGTTAATAAATTCTTTCAATTGTAGTACTTAAATTTGTATTTGGCGCTCAATTCAAACCTCGCGCCAAGAATGTAGCGAATACTTACGAGAATAAGCGTTCGGGGTTCTCAGGTTAACCAACTTATCAAAAGTTCTGGCACTAAGATTATGCTCAGGCCGGTTAGAAGGGTATGCAGAGTGGTGCGCATCTTTTAGGTTATGTTAGTGTTTACTGTTTAGACCATATACATACTTATTTAGACTATTTGTATTTCTGGTGGTATTAAATAAATTACTAAGGCCGATCTTACGCAATATGTTTATGGTAGAAAATTCAACGTAGGGACGGACCATAAGCCTCTGATTTCAATTTTTAAAAAACATTTAAACTCATGTAATGTAATATCTTACCATAGCGGATACCCCCCCCCCACGTTCTAATTTAAGCAAAACATTCGACGACGAGGCAAATTTAAAGGCTCAAGTGTGTTTAATAGAAAAAATTTAATAATTACCAACGAACGTTTAGTACAACTAAAAAATGAAACTGAGAAAGACGAAGAATTACAAACAGTAAAAAAATACGTCAAAATGAATGGCCAAGTTTAAATAAAATTCCTAGCAATATTAAACCATACCACAAATTGACAGCAGAAATTACCATAGGTAACAATGGATTAATTTACATGGGTCAATGGGTCATGATTCCAAACTCCTGGAGAAACTAGATTTGGATGACATACATACAGGTCATTTTGGCATTCAAAAATGCATCGCTCGTGCTAAATTTGCGGTTTATTGGCCAAACATAACTGCACATATTGAAAATCTCATAAATAAATGTGATATGTGTAACAAATACAGAAACTCTAGCCAAAAAGAACCAATGGTAACACACCAAATAATACAGAAACCCTGGCAAAAGTTAGGATTAGATATTTACGAAACAGAAGGTGAAAATTATCTCATCGCTGTGGATTGCTATTCCAAATATCCAGAAATTGCTAACCTACCTAATAATTTAACTGCAAAAAACGTTATAAATAAATTAAAATCAATTTTCGTAAGGCACGGTATACCGAAGGCAATAGTTTCTGATAGTGGTGGACAATTCACTAGCTCTGAATTTCAAGCATTTGCTAAGGAATGGAATTTTCAAATCTTGACAGCTTCTCCACATCATCAACAATCAAATGGTCAAACAGAGAGAACCATACAGACATTAAAAAAATTAATCAAAAAAACAAAGGAGAATCATGAAGACATACATCTTGCTTTGTTAGCGTTTCGCAATACTCCCCAGATTTTAATGTCAAGATACCTGCGGGATAACTTATTAATAAATGAGAAAAAATCTAAATCCCACAATAATTAATAAAAAAGTACTTAACAACAGAATTCAAACCACACAAAATCTACACAAAAAATATTATGATACTAAAACGGTAACGTGTAACGAAAATTATTATGTAAACATTAATGTCTGGTATCAAGAAAAACCTAAAAGTGTGTGGAAAAAAAGTAAAATAATTAAAAAAATGAGAGAAAGATCATTCAAAATTGAAGCTGAAAATGGGAGATGTATTATTAGAAAAAAGGTGTACATTAGGCCCCGTAGTGACTCAAACCAAACTGTAGGTGATTCAAGATATAAAACAAACAACTTTATTCCTGACATTAGATTCGGAAAATAAATCTGACAGTAATAATGTACCTAATAATAGTAGTAAGAGTGTCTCTGTAAACAATGTGGAAGAAAATGAAATTGTAAACAATAATGTAACAACAACTGACAGTAGTAGTTTTGTAAACGATAGGATACAGATAGTGCCAAGACCAAAAAGGACAATCAGAAATCCTTACCTCAAAGATTATGTTCTTTATTAAAATATATATAGCCAGGATGTTAAAATACGTTGTAAGAAAAATTTATCATAAGTATTCCTTAAAAAAAAAAAGGGAAGATGTAATGTAATATGGGTTGCATAACCACCAATTAAATGATTACCTTCAGGACAAGCAATGAATAGTTAAGGAACAATCTGGTTTTAGGTGTAGACATAACTGTGAAACTGCAATACAGCTGGTTGTATCAAATTGGAAGAATTGCATAGATAAAGGACAAATAGTTATTGCAGTTTTTCTTGATTTGCGTAGAGCTTTTGAAACCGTAAATAGGAGTCAACTGATAGAAAAGCTACGGGGCTACAAGATTAAGGATAATGCACTGAACTGGTTTATAGATTATTTAAGTTGTAGATTTCAAAAAACCAAATGGGCCAGATGGTGACCAACTGGAACTAGGTGTGCCTCAAGGGAGCGTATTGGGTCCTCTTCTTTTTATTTTGTACTTAAATGGTATAACGCAGACAGTGAATAAGTGTAGCATGTAATTATTTGCCAACGATACGTTGATATATATCGCAGGAAAAAATTATACAGAGATAGTGAACCTATTAAATGAGGAATTGAATGCTGTCAGTGACTGGTTAAACTACAATAAAATTAAATTAAACGTCTTGAAAACGAAATTTTTGATAATTGCAAGTAGACAGACAGGAATTACATTTAATAATCAAGGACATAGAATTAAAATAATGGGAGAAGAAATTGAGCAGGTTAATAGCATTAAATATCTGGCAATTAAAATTGATAATAGCCTCAACTTCAGGGAACATGCAGACTACATCGCAAAACAAATATCTCAAAAAATTGAAGTATTACAAAGGGTTAATAACAGCATAACAAGGTTTGCTGGTATCAAAATATATAATAGTATTATACTTCCTCATTACATGTACTGTTCAACAATATTGTTCATGTTTTGCAATGAAGATTTGAATAGGATGCAGAAACTGCAAAATAAGGCGTCGGGGAAAATATTATAAACTAACAGATATACAAAAATTCAAGACATGTTTCAAACAGTGTACTGGCTAAATGTTCGGAACCTAATTAAACAGCAAGTATTAACATTTATTTATAAGATTAAAAATGGACTGTTCCTAACTATCCAACCGAGAAGATTGTATAGGTCTCAGCTATACATACTCACGACACCCGCCAATGTACAGATTTATATTTAGGTGTTACTTATAAAAACGGTACTATGAACTCTGTATTCTATTCAGGAGTAAGATTGTTTAATAGCTTACCAAGCGATGTACAGGATTCGCTCAACATCAAAGTTTTTAAAAACAAAATTAAACCTGTTCGGAGGATCAGTAATTAAATATTACTAGATATAAGTTAGATTGTTGGTTAGTTTATTAATACATATGTACAAAGTGATTTTTTAAAAAGTCAATTGCTGCAAGCCTAGAAAAAAAGCTATTCCTTCTGCAGTCGGCTGTAATGAGCTTTGAATGACATTTACCTGTATGTCAAATTGTGTGACAGTTCAGGTAGTTAAAAATTTTGGCCCAACAAAA
Source organism: Limonius californicus (assembly GCA_014611495.1). Taxonomy (NCBI): domain Eukaryota; kingdom Metazoa; phylum Arthropoda; class Insecta; order Coleoptera; family Elateridae; genus Limonius; species Limonius californicus. The sequence goes on along the minus strand of JABXWE010006615.1, from coordinate 5,458 downwards.
TGTGAAAATGAACAAGTATTTAGTTGCAACTGATTTGTAATTTATTAAGGTAAGTAAATTACAGGTTTTTCGTCAAGATTTCTTTCTTTCTGTTACAATTTTCATATTGTCAGATTCTAAAGCTTAACATAGACGGGACAATCCATAGGCTACTGCAATTGACTTTAAAATCACTTTGTATATAGGCTAAGTTGCTAGTTAATGTCTAGTATAAGTGTTTTTTTTGGTCCTATCACCAATGTGACCATTTGTTCAATGTTGTTATGTTATTATGTAGCTATTGTGCTAATAAAGCATATTATTATTATTATAAAAGAAATATCATCACTTACAAATTTGAAACAGAGGCAATAATCATAATCTGATCTTTTAAAACAAACATTTATAAAAACAAATCTTAGACTTCATCATTTCAACACTTGGGCGCATGTTTCAGTCCACAAAAAGACGCAACCTCCATATTATGAATTAATATAATAAAAGTATCTCGGTAAGAGTAAATTAAAATTACCGGATGACCGACCATCTATTCCCTGAATATTGTTAAATATCTTAACGTTATAATAAGTGCTGTTGTCCACTAACGATGTAGGTAATCATGTTAAATTTGTTTTGTAATGTGAATCATTTGTTTTCGAAAGTATACTCTTCTTCTTTGGGTGCCTATCCGTTAACGAATATCGGCGATCATCCTGGCGATTTGCACCTTGTTTGCTGCTGCTCTAAAGAGGCCAGTTGTTGTAGTATTAAACCATGTCCCTAAATTTTTTAGCCATGATATTCTTCTTCTGCCAGGGCCTCTCCTTCCTTTCCTTGGAGAATCAGTAGTAAGAGTTCGTATCGTTGAGCGTTGTGCATTATATGACCCAGGTATTCCAGTTTTCTCCTTTTGACGGTTTTGAGAATCTCTGTTTCTTTGTCAAGTGTTTCCATTACGCTGGCATTCGTCATGTGAGCTGTCCATGGTATTTTAAGGATCCGTCGATATAGCCACATCTCGAATGCTTGAAGTTTTTTGCTTGTGTATTCAGTAAGGGTCCACGTCTCCGCTGCGTAAAGCAATATTGGGAATATATAGCATCGTAATAGTTTTATTTTGGTTGGTATGTTAAGGTCGTGACTTCTAAAGACATTCGACATTTTCAGAAAAGTCGCTCTAGCTTTTTCTATACGACATTTTATTTCTAGCGAGTGATCCCATTTTTCATTGACTGTTATCCCTAAATATGTATATGACGTATGTGACTCTTTGTATTTGTTTATTATTAACCGTCAAATGAGCTGGTATTACAGCTCTTTTTGTTATTACCATGTATTTTGTTTTATTTATGTCCAGCTTTAAGCCATACTGCTCACTAATATCCGTCACTTTGCGCATGAGTTCCTGCAATTTTTCCATTGTATTTGCGAATATCACCGTGTCATCTGCATACCTGATATTATTAAGGATTTGACCATTGATTGAAATTCCGGCGTCGGTATCATCTATCGCCTCTTTAAAGATTTCTTCGGAGTAGATGTTAAAGAGAAGTGGTGAGAGGACACAGCCTTGGCGTACTCCTCTTTGAATGTCGATTTCTTCGCTATCTTCACCTTCAGTTCTAATTTTTGCTGTTTGACCCCAGTATAAATTTACTATGATGTTTAAGTCATTATTGTCTAATCCAATTAAATTAGTATACAAAAGTACACTAATTTGGTTGTTCTAGGTAAATTCAGTCGTAATTTTGACCAGTCGCAGTTGCATCATGACTTTCTGGAAACCTTTCGGAAGCGACGATAATAATCAAATTATGGAAATTGCAAACAGTGATACCGACGAAGACATAGATGTTTTAAATAGTAGTAGTCAAAGTGAAAATATAAATTTATGTACAACACGCTAACATCTTCCCGTTGGGCCGTTGAAGCGCAGCAAGTAATTTTAAACATTTATAAAAACTTAAATCCGAACTCGGGCAGCCAGTATGGCATTATGAAACCTGTTGCAGAATTGTCACAAGTCCCCTACAGTACTGGGAGAAAAATTATAAACAAAAGGCGTGTTACACACCGCAAGAAAAGATCTATTCGAAAATTTTCTAGGATTGATATAGGAATCAGGGAAACCGTAAGAGATACTATTTTTATTTAATTTAAAAAAGAAATTAGTTCCAACCATAAGCGATATATTTCAAGAAATTAGATTAAAACAACTGTACTTTCCTTTAATATTACGGTGTTTCATTACAGATATGGGATTTAAATATAAAGTTATAAATAAACGGTAATACATAGAGGAAAGCGATCGCATTGTACGGTTACGGGATGAATGCCTTAAGATGATTACATTATACCGTAGGCAAAATCGATCAATAATTTGGTTAGATGAAACATGGTATGATACTCATGACGTCATTAGAAAAGGTTGGACTGATAATTTAACGAAAACAATCATAGATGTTTCACCTTCTAGAGGAAAGCGCATAATAATTATCCATGCTGGTTACGTTAACAACTGTTTGAAATTATCAGCAAAAAACATTAGCAATTCTAACGCAGATTTCCACCAAGATATGAACGCCAAAATGTTTGGAGATTGTTTTTGTACATTTTTACTTCACAACGTTCCGGCAAACAACGCGATTGCGATGGATAACACATCTTACCCTTCCAGGCAAATTAAAAAGTTACTCAACAAAAGCACAAAAAAGCACATATTACATATTCAATTTTTAAATGAAGATAATGTTTCTATTCCTAGCAATATGAAAACTAAATCAACTTTGTTAAAACTAATAGAACAACAGAATTTTTAAAAATCATATCTCGTTGATGAAGCTGCCCTTGCAAACGGCCATAATGTTTTGAGATTACCAAACTACTTTTGCGAATTTAATCCAATCGAAATGATGTGGACCACTTTGAAAGCAAACGTCATAAAAAGAAATACTTCGCCTAGGTTAAGCGACAATGTTCTGGATTTTATCAGAGGTGCTGCTTGTGAAATTGATAATCATTGGTAAAAATGGCGTGGAACACATCGCTACGGTTGAAGAGAAGTATGCTCCAAAATATGAAATCAAACCTTTAATAATTAAGTTAGAGGCTGATTCATCTTCTGATAGGTAGGTACCTCAGAAGTTAGTGACATCGTGTCTGAGTAAATTAATCAAATAAAGTAAAAAGTAGATTTGCGTTTAATAATATTAGAAATAGCGTGTAAAATGTGTATATTATGTAATTTAAAAATAAAGTATTATTTTAAGCATTTCTGGTTGTATAACATATTTATTTATCCATTAACAAATTTTGTCGGTGTCGTATACATAGCCCGTTTATGCCTACACAGGCCAGCTTTTGTGTCTTGCTTAGCTTATCCTTGTGCGTATATCCCTTCCTCCTTCCGCAGAGGCGATAAAACGTCCCTCCTGCGTACAATACCTGCTGACGGCTGCATCATTGAAGGAAGTGCTAATCTGTTTACTTTTGAGCACGGTTGATCTGCTGCAGTCTGGATTGATTCGAATAAGGTGTTGTCAAAAGTTCTGTTAATGTCTAAGAAGGCCTATAGGTCAAAGTTCGTGGTCTTTGCTCTGCTGGTAAGATCGTGAAAGGCCAGTTCGCAGGGTTTTCCTGTTTGATAAGCATACTGGTATTGATGCAAGGGAATCTTTCCAATTTAACATCGCTGATGTGCCTATTGTCACCCAAATCACCCTTACGAACACAATAAATACATTTACTATCGAAGATGAGTACTCAGAAATGGTGATAATTTGGCGATGGCAAGATAAGGATTATTTTGCTAACTCAGCCGAGAAGGGCGTGGCTTCATTGAATCAAGTAGTTATATAAAAAAAAACCTTAGGGCGCCAGGAACTTACCTTAATCAAAATAATCTTAAGTTCAACCATTTACCGCCCCAAGTAAATGATGCTAGCTCCAAAAACAACCAAATATAAACAATAAAACTCGAAAATAGTTCAGAAATCAGTAAATGTATCCCCCAAAAATAAACAACATGGAAATATAAACAAATATCAATGTAAGTGCACACCGCAAGCTGCGAACACTTATAAAACGCATCAAACAAATACAAAATTAAATCTCACGAAAGGTTTCAAACGAACACAAAGAAACTTGACTAATTGATAATTCATAATCAAACATATTAAATCCACATAACTATATAACAATTCAACCAACTGTCTAATGAACATAAATTCAGGTAAACAAAATTCAACCGTAGTGAACGATAGTAATCACAGTAATAAATATTGTAAAGTTACAAAAGCTTAAATATAAAATTGTTAGAGTAATAGAAAACAACCCTGTAATATGGAAAGTGAATGCAAACCAAATTGGAAAGCAATTAGGCGAATGAAACTCTAAATCTTAATTGTTCAAATATCAAAGCAAATGCATACGACATGATTAAACGCGTGTCAAACATTCGATTGTCCCTGTTTCGAAGGCCTTCAAGGTAAGAAACAATAAGGGTCGCATCAAAGATAGCGTACCGACCGCGAAATTACTTGACGGAAGACAAAATTCGCTCAAGTGTCCAAATATTCTAGTGAAGGCAAAAACACAGGGGCAACTGTTTACTATTTTACACGCTACAAAAGAATAGGTTAAATGCCTAAATTACATAAATTCGGCATGAATAAGCAACAGTAAAATAATGTTGGAAAAATGTAATGTGTAAACCTGGCTTTACCTGTAAACAGAGCAACGTAAACCCGGTTTCACACAATAACACAGCTGATAAATTTATCAAAAATAAGTAAATACACCTGACGGGTCATAGAGTTTAAATGTATATAAACGAATTTAAATTAACACGTACGAACTTACTAACACACATAAGTAACGTACAACCATACTGGTTAATTAATTACAACAATGTGTAGATTCGCTGAATTAAAGCAGTACGTTAAATTTAATATCGCAATATTGAATGAACACATAAGCAAAGTGTAAGCTGGATCAAAATATGAACTTAAAATTCCAGCTTGCAGCGCAAAACGTGAAGAAAATATGCTTCCTACTGCCGGAGCACTCGGAATAAGAGGCACGTAGGCACGTCGTAGATAGGCTCAAATCTGGTAGAAAGTCGGTTGAAAAGTTCTGTAGTCTTCAATGTAACGAAGCCTCGATTTCTACCATGTGCTCGGTAATCAGAATTTAAATCGCGTAACAAACGGATAGGCGATGGTCCAATTAACACCATACGGAACCCAAAACGCCAAATTGCTTCAAGATCCTCAAGAAAAATCCAACTTCAAAAAGTCACACCAGGAACGAAGCTCTGATACCTGTCACAGCCAACACAAGACTCTCTCGAATTGGAAAACGGAACGCAGCCATCCCAAAATTTGCAAATCAGGAACTCAAAAAGCGTTATCAACCCCGCGCAATTCAAATCAAATATGGAACAAATACAAAAGATTCTCAAAAACCCACAACCACAACG
>JABXWE010006614.1:0-21418 GCA_014611495.1 Limonius californicus | reverse complement strand
GTGCTTTATCTCTTATGAGACGTAGCGATCTTCTCTCCTATGCCTGTGTTGCGCGTTTTTAGAGTGTCACAGACATAGAGGACCTACAGTTTAACGTGGGCTCCGAACCACGGGAAGTGTAAACACTTCTACTCCAGAGAAGATTTACTAGGCAGAATACCTCGCTGGTTTGCCATTGCCTTGCGAGGGAGAACGGCCGTTAAAAATCTGATGTTCCGGTGCCGGGAATTGAACCCAGGACCTTCAGCGTAGAAGTCTAACGCGCTAACCTCTGTTACAATTTTCATATTGTCAGATTCTAAAGCTTAATATAGACGGGACAACTCCTAGGCTACTGCAATTGACTTTTTAAAAAATCACTTTGTATCTTGTTCACCAGGACAAGAATAGTTTCTCCTTACTTCTTGTGTGCCAAGACAAGAATAAGTGCTAAATCTGCTCAGATTATGTGTACCGTGGGGTAGATAAGCATAAGCATTTATTCCTGATGTATCTTGTTTGCCATCAAAAGAAACCTTTATTGGTATCTGCCTGTTTACTGTTTGTAAACCCATATAACTAGCTACAACCATTCGGGCAAATAATCATCCAGCCAATCAAGCGGCAGGTCAGTCCTTGCCTCACTTTTCTGGGTGTTACACCCAAATGACAAGCTGAAAGTTAATCTTAGTCTTACCAATTGAAAAAACAGCGAAACCCTCGAACAATAAACAAAGTTGAAATGATTTTTAGGAATTCTAAAATTCCATACACTTTCAATAATGTTATACAAATTTCTGATAACTTGGCCATTTGTATTGTTTTAGGTTATGTTGTTTAATATGTAGAGTAAAATGAGAATATAAAAAATATTTTAAAATAGTTATAAATAATTTACTTTACCACAAAACATTATTTTCTTTTGTTGAGTATGCCATTAAGTTTTGCCAAGAATATTTCACTAATTGAACTAAATCAAATTAAAACAGAAAAGTAGGTATTTTAGACAGACTTACCACCATTGCTAACAATTATAATAAGACATTCTAAAATCTAAACTAAACCGAATTCTATTTGAAAAAATGGTATTCCAACATTAATTTAGATCCACTCGAACCATGCCAGAACAGACTTACTGACATCTAATCAGGGATTATTAAAAATAAAACTAAAATAAGAAGTGGCCAAAATAAAATACTTAAAATTTTTACCCTCCTCCACAAGTAGATGTACGCAATATCCATAAGTGTAAGATGAGAATTAAGGCAATCTTGATTGTGCAATATATCTACTCGATGGTGTTCTGTTAGATCGTACTTAGATCTTAGAAGCTTTTGTAAATGTACAACTGATAGGGCAGCCGGACATCTCAGGTACCTAAAACATAATAATATGGCACCTTCAATGTGAAATATTTAAACTACTTCGAACATACATACACATCATCACCCATACAAAATTAACATTCTAATCTGAAAACTGCATTCGCTTGCTTAACCTACCTTGGGGGCCCAGCGCTGCCGTGATAATTCAGCGACAAACAAATGGTCTCATCTGGGCTAAGTATGTGTTGGTATGAAGCTTCACCACACTGTTCCAAATTAGATGGTCTTGCTTCTGAATGGGATGCGTAGAATTCGCGCCGTCTGCACATTTCATCTGAAAATAAATGTTACAGAATATTTCTTTAGAAACTGCTCCTATAAATTTATTTTCCTAATAATTTCCATAGAAACAATTGCATTTCAATAAAGCCTGATGTTTCAATGCCCTAAAAAATTTATTTTCCTAATAATTTCCATAGGTAGGTACAATCGCAATTGAAAAAGCCTGATGTTTCACTGCCCTAAAAAAATTATTATCCTGATAATTTTCATAGAAACAATAGCATTTTATTATGGCTGCATGTCCCACAAATCTGTTAAGTTTATTTTCCTAATAATGTCCATATAAACAATTGCATTTTAAACAAGTCTGATGTTTGACTGCCTTAAAAATGTTATTTTCCTAATAATTTCCGTAGGTACAATCGCAATTTAAAAAGCCTGATGTTTCACTGCCCCAAAAAAAATATTTTTTCATCATTTTCATACAAACAATATGTCCCACATATCTACTAAGTTCATTTTCCTAATAATTTTCATAAAGACAATTGCATTTTAAAAAATCCTGATGTTTTATTGCTCTAAAATTTATTTTCCTAATAATTTCCCTAGGAACGCTCGCATTTTAAAAAATGCCTGACATTTCCCTGCCCTAAAAAATTTATTTTCCTAATATATTTCATAAAATCAATCGCATATTAAAAAATCCTGATGTTTTATTGCCCTAAAATTTATTTTCCTAATAATTTCCCTATGAACGCTCGCATTTTAAAAAATGCCTGACATTTCCCTGCCCTAAAAAATTTATTTTCCTAATAATTTCCATAGACACAATCGAATTTAAAAAAAAAGTGTGACGTTTCACTGCCCTAAAAAATTTATTTTCCTAATAATTTCCCTAGGAACGCTCGCATTTTAAAAAATGCCTGACATTTCCCTGCCCTAAAAAATTTATTTTCCTAATATATTTCATAAAATCAATCGCATATTAAAAAATCCTGATGTTTTATTGCCCTAAAATTTATTTTCCTAATAATTTCCCTATGAACGCTCGCATTTTAAAAAATGCCTGACATTTCCCTGCCCTAAAAAATTTATTTTCCTAATAATTTCCATAGACACAATCGAATTTAAAAAAAAAGTGTGACGTTTCACTGCCCTAAAAAATTTATTTTCCTAATAATTTCCCTAGGAACGCTCGCATTTTAAAAAATGCCTGACATTTCCCTGCCCTAAAAAATTTATTTTCCTAATATATTTCATAAAATCAATCGCATATTAAAAAATCCTGATGTTTTATTGCCCTAAAATTTATTTTCCTAATAATTTCCCTATGAACGCTCGCATTTTAAAAAATGCCTGACATTTCCCTGCCCTAAAAAATTTATTTTCCTAATAATTTCCATAGACACAATCGAATTTAAAAAAAAAGTGTGACGTTTCACTGCCCTAAAAAATTTATTTTCCTAATAATTTCCCTAGGAACGCTCGCATTTTAAAAAATGCCTGACATTTCCCTGCCCTAAAAAATTTATTTTCCTAATATATTTCATAAAATCAATCGCATATTAAAAAATCCTGATGTTTTATTGCCCTAAAATTTATTTTCCTAATAATTTCCCTATGAACGCTCGCATTTTAAAAAATGCCTGACATTTCCCTGCCCTAAAAAATTTATTTTCCTAATAATTTCCATAGACACAATCGAATTTAAAAAAAAAGTGTGACGTTTCACTGCCCTAAAAAATTTATTTTCCTAATAATTTCCCTAGGAACGCTCGCATTTTAAAAAATGCCTGACATTTCCCTGCCCTAAAAAATTTATTTTCCTAATATATTTCATAAAATCAATCGCATATTAAAAAATCCTGATGTTTTATTGCCCTAAAATTTATTTTCCTAATAATTTCCCTATGAACGCTCGCATTTTAAAAAATGCCTGACATTTCCCTGCCCTAAAAAATTTATTTTCCTAATATATTTCATAAAATCAATCGCATATTAAAAAATACTGATGTTAAATTGCCCTAAAAAATTTATTTTCCTAATAATTTCCATAGACACAATCGAATTTAAAAAAAAAGTGTGACGTTTCACTGCCCTAAAAAATTTATTTTCCTAATAATTTTCATACAAACAATTGCATTTTAAAAATCCTGATGTTAAATTGCCCTAAAAAATTTATTTTTCTAATAATTTCCATAGACACAATCGCATATAAAAAAAGTGTGATGTTTCACTGCCCTAAAAAATTTATTTTCCTAATAATTTTCATAAAATCAATCGCATATTAAAAAATCCTGATGTTTTATTGCCCTAAAAAATTTATTTTCCTAATAATTTCCATAGACACAATCGCATTTAAAAAAAGTGTGATGTTTCACTGCCCTAAAAAATTATTTTCCTAATAATTTTCATACAAACAATTGCATTTTAAAAAATCCTGATGTTAAATTGCCCTAAAAAATTTATTTTCCTAATAATTTCCATAGACACAATGGCATTTAAAAAAAGTGTGATGTGAAGCACTGTCCTAAAAAATTTATTTTCCTAATAATTTTCATAAAAAAAATTGCATTTTAAAAAATACTGATGTTAAATTTCCCTAAAAAATTTATTTTCCTAATAATATCCATAGACACAATCGAATTTAAAAAAAAAGTGTGACGTTTCACTGCCCTAAAAAATTTATTTTCCTAATAATTTTCATACAAACAATTGCATTTTAAAAATCCTGATGTTAAATTGCCCTAAAAAATTTATTTTCCTAATAATTTCCATAGACACAATCGCATATAAAAAAAGTGTGATGTTTCACTGCCCTAAAAAATTTATTTTCCTAATAATTTTCATAAAAACAATTGCATTTTAAAAAATCCTGATGTTAAATTGCCCTAAAAAATTTATTTTCCTAATAATTTCCATAGACACAATCGCACTTAAAAAAGTGAGATGTTTCACTGCCTTAAAAAATTTATTTTCCTAATAAATTTCATAGAAACAATTGCATTTTTAAAATGCCTAATGTTTCACCCTAAAAAATTTATTTTTTTAATAGTTTTCACAGAAACAAATATCTTTTAACAAAATCCCATGTTTTACCGCCCCAATACATTTATTTTATATTAATTTCTATATAACCAATGACATTTTAATTGAACCTCATGTTTCCATGACTTATTAAATTTATTCTCCAAATAATTTACACTAAAACATTTGCATTATAATAAAGCCAGACGGTTCACCACTCAAATAAATTTATTTTCCTAATAATTTCCATAGAAACAATTGCATTTTATTAAGGCTGCATGTCCCTCAGACCTAATAATTTTATTTTCCTAATAATATCCATAGAATTAATTGAATTGTAATAAAGCCTGATTATTCCTAATAAGTTCCATAGCAACAACTACAATTTAACCAAACCCCATGTTTCCATGTCCTAATAAATTTCTTCTCCAAATACTTTATACTAAAACATTTGCATTTTAATAAAGACGGATGTTTCACTGCCCAATAAATTAATTTTCTTAATCATTTTCATGGAAACAATTGTATTAACAGGTTCAATATTTTACTGTTGACAACACACTTAAAGTTGAACATCACAATAGTTTTAAATTAATTATGTTTTATATCTTACGTCAGTTTCAATGCATATAAAGCTGTTGCTATTTGTGACGTCTTCTATGCTAGCAATATATTCCACTTACTATAATAAACACATTTTATCTCGATCGGAAAACCACTGCCCTAAAGCAACTTCAATTGCTTTTACTGATGAAATTTAGTTTACACAAATCATTATTTACATCCCACTTTCCGTTACTGATTGTTAGTTATGAGATGTGGGCAGAGATAAAGATATAACACAAACGTAATACCAATTAAAAAAAGTTGCTCGAAATAGAAATTTGAGTCAGCATTTTTTAATAAGTTAAAATTTAAATGAAAAAATGTAAGTTTTGTTCAGTTTCTAGCTAGGACCGTCTGTACTAAGAAAACCAATTCATAAACAAGGTATTTCTGAATTCCAAAGGCAATTTAAATTATAACAGCAGTAAACATTGTTGTATGTTTAACAAATGGCAATTACTTTGAAATAAACGTGGAACCAATTTATACACAATATCCTGGAGTGTTTTGTCTGGGCGGATATTGAGTAAGGGTTTAGTTTTGTGCACTTGAACATCGCACACCGGACAGTACTTATTCTTCTCCAAATACCGTACAATACAACTGCGACAAACTAAAACAAACAAGAACATAAGTAGAACATTTTATTTGAAATATTATTCTATCCTTACATGTGTGCAAACATTCTATGATTGTCGTAGCATCTATGAAATACCCTTTACACAGTTTGCAGGTGAGATAATCATTCAAATCGACAATGGGTATTCTCCTTGTCTGGTGCATTGTCTTCAACTTATTTTCATTAAAGCTTACATCATGCGTTATTTAATATCATAAATAATTAACTGACCATATTGGTGGTAGTGCAACAACCATGACCTACAAATGAAGTGTGCCATTAATTCGCTGATTTCTTTCGGACAATCCGCTGGCACAATTTTTTCAAGCCTTAATAAACCCAGATTAACCAGATTTTGGTCAAACTTTCGTTATTTATTATTGTTTACTTCATAAATACACCATTTGACAGCGAACCATACTCTGATTTGACAGATAAGTACCTATTAGAAATATGGCGTCACTTTTCACGAAACGGTAGCTTGGAGCGAAGATAAAATCGCAATAATTAATTATTTACACGCAACGCGCTCAAACGTACGGCCATTTAATGCGTGCTCAAACTGTCATAGGAATTTTAAAATATTTCCAAGAAGTTTATAACAAACATGCCACAAATTAAACGCAGTATGTTTCGCATTGCCAACTAAATTTTATAAAAGTAAAGTCACTAATTTCCCCTAGATTTTCCAGCACATGTCCATGGCTGTCGGTTTGCCGAGGTCACGCGATTAAGTAACTAGATATAGTCCCATAGGATTGGATAGGATTTGTATTGCCCATAGAGACAAATCTGAATAATTAGAGGGAATAAAAAATTATTAAAAAGTCTCATAAGACTCGAATATGGAAATTTTAGTGTAGGCCAGTTGATGAATTAAGATACTTATTGATTGTGAAAAACAATTCATTTTCTTATACACTAAACGGCAAAAAAACCGGATCACTTAAAAATTAATGATTTTATTTATTTATTTTATTTTATTATGCAAATATATTGGTCAAAATAGGTAACTATTTCAATTCGTTTAATGAGATTTAATAGCATATTATTCCAAAAATTAGAGAAAACTAAAAGTTGACAAAACCTCATTTAGAAACAAACTTATTGGAAAGGTTATCAATACCGCGTGCCCTTATCACAGCTTCCATCTTCCGGTGCATACTTCGAATGATGCCCTGAATGTCGGTTTGAGGAATATTCTCCCACGCTTCCTGCAGGGCAATCCGAAGATCGTTTACATTTTCCGGAACGACTGCACGACTCCTAATGCGTTTTTTCAACATATCCCAGACATGCTCTATAGTGTTTAAGTCGGGGCTGCGCGCTGGCCAAATCATACGATGGATTTGCACTTGCTCAAAATATTCTGAAACGATACGCGCCGCATGTGGCCGGGCATTATCGTCCATAAATACGAACTCATCTCCAATAAACGGAGCGTATGGTACAACATGTTCCGAAAGGATCTCTTCAATGCACCTATGTGCGTTCAAAGATCCATTTTCAATGAAAACTAGCTCTGTGCGGGCGTTAAAAGATATGCGCTCCCAGACCATTATCGACGGTGTCTTTGGAAAAAATGTACATTCGAAGTAGCGTTCTCCTGGCCTTCTTCACACTTTCCCTCGACCATCTGGGGACTGTACAACGACTCGGGACTCGTCTGAGAATAGAACATTGCCCCATTGCTGCTCTGTCCAATCTACGTGTTGTCTTGCAAACTGTAACCGAGCAATTCGATGTTGAGCGAGCAATTCTGGGCCTGTTGCTGGTTTGAAAAACCCCAACCCAGCTTCCTTGAAGCGTCTTCTTACCGTTCGCTCGCTTACATTATTCCCTCGCACCTCCGCCAACCGATTTCTTGCCATAGGAGCTGTTAAATGACGATCTCTTAAGACCATATTTACTAAAAATCTATCATCACGGGCCGTTGTTACTCTTGGCCGACCTGATCCAGATCTCCTTGTGTAGGTTTGGGTTTCTTGAAACCGAAGGACAGCTCGATGAACCGTTGTGTAGGGTACATGAATAGCTCTTGCAGCATATCGAATGCTGCGCTCGTCTTCCACTAGAGCTACAACCCTGGCGACATCTTCAATGCTTAATGGTATTTTTCGATGCAGAATTAAGTAAAACACGATACAGTAACCCAACTGAGAACAGATCAACAGAAACAATTGCAATATTGCTACATAAAGTGTAAACAAAAAATACAGCTTGCACAATAAGCATAAGTATTTTAGCAACGTTATAAAACTGGTGACGGATAATTGAAGTTTTTGGTTCTTGGCTCATCATATAATACTATCACCTGTCAATAGTGACTTGATATTTACACAATATAGGCACCCTTTACACTAAAATCAATAAATTTTAAGTGATCCGTTTTTTGCCGGTGTGTGGACAACCAAGAAAATAAGTGCTATAGGTTAGAGCCTATAGAGCAATGAAAAAATAACCTAGCAAGAGGTAAGAAAATGTTACAGAATACAGGTATAAGTATATATAATTTTGTCGCAACCGTATCCCCCGGAAAAATTAATTTTGACATAATTTTTCAATATAATATTATCATAAATCAGTTTTCACTCTACACCAGAACCAAAAGAAAATGATACAGGGGATACACGCCCTGTAACCATTAAACAAAAAATTGTTGAAAAACGCAAACTAAGGAAACAGTGGCAAAAAACAAGATCCCCGCATGATAAATCCAAATTCAATAAAGCAGTGAAGAAATTAAAACTGTTCCTAAACGAGGACAAAAATAAATCAATTCAAAATTACTTGGAAAGCTTGACTGCAACAGAAGCTACCGAATATTCGTTATCCAGAGCAACGAGAAAATTGAAACAACCACAAATGACAATCCCTTCACTAAGAACTAAAGACGAAAACTGGGCTAAAAGCGACTAGCAAAAAGCTGAACTATTTGTATCACAAACACACTTAACAAAAGTCTTCCAACCTTTTGAATCTGAAATCACAGATGAAGAAGATGCTGAAATCCAATAACTCTTGGATGCACCCGGTCAACTGGAACTGCCAATCAAACACTTCACAATAGCTGAGATAAAAACTGCAATAAACAAAGGGCTTAATCCAAACAAAGCACCTGGGTATGATCTCATAACTGGAAAAGTACTGAAAGAGCTGTCATCAGTAGGAATAAAATATATTACACAACTCTACAACGCCATACTGAGAATTGGGCACTTTCTGAGACAATGGAAAGCTGCTCAAATAATCATGATTTCTAAACCAGGCAAACCAACAGATGACGTGAAGACATACAGACCCATTAGTCTGCTCCCAATTCTATCAAAACTGTTTGGAAAATTGTTCTTGAAAAAAGTGAGGCCAATACTGGAAGAAAATCACCTTATACCAGATCATCAGTTCGGGTTCAGGCAAGAACATGCAACCATCGAACAAGTCCACAGAATCACAACAACAATAAACCAAACTTTTGAAGACAAGAACTATTGTTCAGCAGCTTTCCTTTACATTAGCCAAGCTTTCGATAAAGTTTGGCATGCAGGATTGCTGTACAAAATCAGAAAAATATTCGCTGATAACATCTTCATTATACGAAGATCATACCTACAAGACAGACACTTCCTTGTAAAATTCCAGGAGGAATATTCAACAATCTTTCCAATCAAGTCGGGAGTCCCGCAGGGGAGCGTGCTGGGACCGGTACTATACTTACTTTTCACGGCAGACCTACCCACTAATACTAATACCATAACGGCCACTTTTGCAGATGACACCGCTGTACTGGCTATGCATAAAGTGCCTACAATAGCTTCAGAGATACTGCAAGACAATTTAAATAAGATACAGAAATGGATGAAACGATGGCGAGTAAAGGCCAACGAAAACAAGTCAGTGCATGTGACTTTTACCTTAAGAAAAGGAACATGCCCTCCCGTCCGACTAAACAACGAACAGCTACCTCAATCAGAAGAAACTAAGTACCTCGGAATCCATCTTGATCGACGCTTGAACTGGCGCAAGCACATCTTCACAAAAAGAAAGCAACTGGGACTGAAGCTCAGTAAAATCTATTGGATTATCGGTAGCAAGTCGAAACTTTCATTGGAAAACAAACTATTAATTTACAAATCCATTCTAAAACCTGTGTGGACGTATAGAATACAACTATGGGGCTCAGCTTCCAACTCGAATATAGAAATTCTTGAAAGATTTCAGTCCAAAGTGCTGCGTATGGTTGCTGACGCCCCATGGTTTATTCCCAACGTTCGTAATCCTCCGCGATCTCCAAGCAGTGAGTGTTAAAGAAAAATAAAAAACTATAGTGTTAGTTATCGTTCGAGGTTAAGTGCTCATCCAAATCGTCTAGTGAAACAACTTCTTAGAAGAACCGTTGGTAACCGTAGACTTAAGCGCCATAACCCCAATGACCTAACAACTAGATTTTAAGTTAGTTTAATAGCCAATAGCCAAGAATAATCGTATTGATTAAAAGTGAAAAAGGTGTGCGTCATTGGACAGACTCCTACATGTAATTATTCTATTGTCAAACTAATTACTGAATGTCCAAATGGACAGATTGTAATAAATTGGGATATCAATAAATAAAAATCAATTTTGGCGCCACTTAATACTTCCAAATACATTATCAAATTTTACAAATGTATCTCATAGAAAGACCTTGAAGTGGAGGGCATATAGAACTTCCATACAAAATGCAACAGCAGCTAATAGGAGGGTCTAAATAGTTAAATTAAGAAAAAAATTTTAAATGCAGAAGTTATTTTGAATTTTTTTAATAGTTCGGCTCTTTTACTGCAGAGGGCTATTGCTATAACACTTAATTTTTGTAATGGGGCCTCAATTTCTTTGACTATTTGTATGCCTCATAAAGCTTTACTACTACACTTTTAGTAATGCTTAAGTTTATAACCTTTTTCTGGAACCGAAACTGTTATTTACAGTTTCGCTCTTTGACTGTAGAGGGCTCTTGCTATGAGACTTTATTTTTTTAGGTTGGGGCTTCAATTTGTTGCATTATTTATGTGCCCCATAAAACTTTACTACCACATTTTCAATAATCTTTAAGTTTATAAGCTTTTTCTGGAAACTGTTAAAGTGATCTTTTGAATTAAAATTTAATAGTGACGAAATATTTACTTTTATAAAATATTCTACGATTGCTAAACAATGAGTTTTAGACAAACGAACACTTTTCCTTTTAAGGAAACTTCACCCATATCTTCATTTTTGCACTGTTTTCTGTGGTTTAACATTTAATACTTATTGCAATAATTGCAAAAACCATTACGAATCTAGAAAATTGTACTTGTAATTGTTCCTTTTTTTTTAGGGATTTGTACATCCGGTTTTTCGTGTAGTCTTCCGGTACGCCACCCTTTTCGCATATTCTCTCTATGAGGTAGTATATTCTTCGTAGTGCCTTCTCTACTAGTTTCTTAATTATTTATGAGGAATACTGTCGATGCTAGGAACTTTACTATTTTTTTTTTGTCTGTGCAGCATATCGTCAAACTCTGCTCTGACGATGAGTTCTCCAATATCTTCCCTGTCAGCTGTGTTTTCCGCCATGTTTGTATTTCTAATCACATCTAGTAGTATTTTTCCATCGTCATCTTGTATTGTGTTGTTCTTAATTCTTCTTTTTTTTTTGAGGTGTTTTGTTATATGCATACTCGATTTTTCCATCTTTTAGTTTATTTATAATTTTCTACAAAAAACCTTATTTTTATTTAAAGGCGTCCGTATCTTTCGCAACAATTCAGTTAAACCGTACAATATTATGTATGTATTATTGTTAGGTAATTTATGTTTTAAGGTCTGAGTACAAGACAGGCTGGAACAATCTTAGAGATTCATTTCGGCACAAAAAGCAGTCCAACTGCTAGTATAATTTAAAAATGGAAATTTGAAGACAAAATCTCATTTTTGCTTCCATATCTTGTTACGGACCAAACGAGCTTTTTCGTCGACCCGCAACAGGATAGGTGGAAAAAGGCCTTCAGCTTAGCTCAGAGGAGTAGGGGAGGTTCACGGAAACCGCTTATGGGAGGGAAATCTTCCTAGTTGTGTACAGGGTATGTCAAAATTAACGGGCGCCACATTCCAAATCACAGCAGATTACCAATTCTCGTGGAAGGCCGAGAAGCCAGTAGCTTAGGGAATCGGACTCACCTTTATTGCAGAAGAGGGAAAAATTCACTGGTACGCCCCTGAAGATTGGATCGAATGAAGATATCGCCAGTGGCGGCTCGTGAGTTAAGAAAGAGGGTGTGCACAAGAAAAAACTTACCTATTTTTTGTACATAAAATCCATTCTCCTATTTTTCATGCTGGAAAAGACGTCTATGACTTTGTTGTCAAAATCCGGGATAGACTGGACGAACTTCTTTTTTATTGATAGGACCGTCAATGCGTTCGTCGATCTTTTTGCACACAATTAACTTCCATCATTGAAAAAACGTCACTTTCGTCTTTGAATTCAAACGCGCGATTGCGCGAAAACAGCGCTCCGAAGTCCAAATTCAAACGTTGACTGCAAATCGGGCACAATGTGCTCGGTGCCCTATTCGCCTGGTATATCGCGTATAGCGAAGATAACCGATAGGCAACCGAATCTTGCTCTACATAGTTTTGGGCGTGTTAGCCGCGCCTTTGGTGCGGAAGGAAAATTTGATACCATCGTTAAAATATAGAAATTAAAATAATGCACTGAATTACATGCGAATTTCTTTCTGTGTTTATCTTGGTGGTTGGGTGGGTACGTGCCCTTGTGCCCTTTAGTACAAGCCGCCACTGGATATCGCTACGGCCAGGGTTTTTTCGACGTCGAGAGAGAAGAGACAGGAACTTCAGATGTCAAGATCTCAGCCGCTGTACGGGAGGATCACTTAAAACGGCTCGAAAAACAGGACGGATTTGATAGCTTTTATCCGACACACGTCGAGAGAACAATTTCACTAAATTGTCATTGCAAAAAGCTGACACTTTGCTAATATTTTTAATCCGACACAAGTCGAAGATTCTTTTGCCTAACGCAAAAAACGAAACGATAACTCAGTTAGCAGAAGAGCCGCTACACAACCCGGTATCCAAAAAAACAAGTCAGTTCACTCCCAAATCCTAGTGCCCACTGACTTTCCCCTTGCCGCAAACAAATCCTGCGATATCCGATTTCCAAGAAATATAACATTTCTAAGGTCATGTTGCTGACAAAAGGGGTCTAAGAATTCCTTTTGGCCGACACCAACAGACTAAATAAACATGTCAAACGCAGTGGCGGCTCGTGTGTTAAGAAAGAGGGTGGGCACAAGAAAAAACTTACCTATTTTTTGTACATAAAATCCATTCTCCTATTTTTCATGCTGGAAAAGACGTCTATGACTTTGTTGTCAAAATCCGGGATAGACCGGACGAACTTCTTTTCTATTGATAGGACCGCCAATGCGTTCAGTCGATCTTCTGACATTGTGCTTCTCAGTTTTAATGCGTTTGAGGGTGGAAAAACATCGTTCACATTCTGCTGTCGACATGGGCGTTGTACAAATAATATCCAACAGTTTGTATGTTTCCGTCAAAACCTTTTTTAGGTTGTTGTCTGCTATGAACACTAAAAGTGGCAAAATACCACCTACGTCACGCATGTCATCGCGCTCATAAATTGCTGAAAGTTCACTTTTCAATGTTACACTGTCCAACATAGGATAAGATTTCACAGTTTCATCAAAATATTTTTGTGGAAGTGGAAATGCATGCCTGTACCAAAGACCAAAAGCGTTCAAAAATTTGTCCACTAAACACGTATCGAATAATAACAACCATTTGCTGATGATTAGAAGTGTCTGTAGTTTCATCGGCCTCCAAAGCAATGATATTTGCAGGTTTAATTTCTTTTAATATTTCCTGCTTGTAAATTTGCAACATTGCACGTAGCAATTCGTTCTGAATAGTTTTTGAGACGCCTTTAAACACTTGTGAACCTTTGATATGTATTTCAAGCACAGCGTCTAATTCGGCAGCAAGTTGATTAACCCTACATAAATTCCTAGATTTTCTGACCTTAATGTCTCATCGTGACCTCGCAACGCCAGTTCAAATGCGCCGCAAAATTTAATACACATAATTAACCGGCGCAAAATATGACGATTTTTTCCACGTCTTCGTTGTACTTAATTTTATGTAGCAAATAAGCACCCTCTAGTTGTTCACGGATGTCCACTTTGCCTAAAACACTAAAATCCATGCACGCATTCATGTGAGAAACGGAAGATTTGTGTTTCTTTGCCCTCTCTGCAATGTGTTTTAAATCATTCACCCTTTGTTTATTCCACGCACTAACCGCTTTCTTAAAAATTAAGCACATAAAACAAAACAGTTTATTTGTTACTGAACATCCGCACATCCAATCGTATTTTTCATAGATATGCTTGTTGAATTTTCTATTGTACGTTCGGGTTTTACTTGTCGAACTGTAGTTTATCTGAAGATCAGGAATAGGCCTTCCTTTCTTCTTAATTAAAAGTTTTTCCTCAAATGATAGCGGGTTTTTTAAAAGATTTTGCACGCAATTAACTTCCATCATTGAAAAAACGGCACGTTCGTTCTTGAATTCACACGCGCGATTGCGCGAAAACAAAACACTACGGTCGAAAGTCAAACGTTGACTTTAAATGGGGAACGCTTCGCTCGGTGCCCCATTCGCCGATTATATTGCGTATAGCGAAGATAACCGATAGCCAACCGAATCACCTCTACATGGGGAACAAATCAGAGCGTTCCCCGGAAAATAGTTTTGAGGCTGTTAGCCGCGCTTGTGGTGCGGAAGGAAAATTTGATACCATCGTTAAAATAATGAAATTAAAATAATGCACTGAATTACATGCGAATTTCTTTCTGTGTTTATCTTGGTGATTGGGTGGGCACGTGCCCTTGTGCCCTTTAGTACAAGCCGCCACTGGTCAAACGTTCGATTAAGTTTCGAAAGTGGCCTCCCATAAATTTAATTTTTGAAAATAATGAAAATTGTAATCAACATAAGAACGGCAATTAAAATAGAATTTTAATTCATATGAAGCGGCAAAATTAAACGAACATAACAATATCAAAGAACGAAATACAATTACTTGAGTTAATATTGAGTTAAGCAACGAATCTGATACTAATGTTGAAGAAATATCTAAATCTTTACAGCCAGACAAAGGAAATAATTATGAATCCCCTCAACAAAACCATGAAGAAGAACAGCCATCAGCTGTTCAAAAAAGAGATTCACTATCTTCCAAAGAATCAGTTTGCTCTAAAAAACAAATCAGTCAGTGACTGCCTCTGATGAACTATACTGCAAATACGAGTAATAGAAAATGAAACGCAGACCAAGGAGCTAACAAGCCAAATGATAATTATTTATTCCTTAGTAGTAAAGTGGCAACTGTAAAACATTATCCTCTTATAATCTAGTTAAGCAAAAGCAAGAGTATTTTCGGCAGTACGCACAAAGCACAATCCATAAGATGACTGAGTTTGACAGATAGTATAAGGGTCAATTTACACATATCAGTGATGTGCCAGTGTCGCGTCCGTTCAGTTCCGTGAAATGATGTCAGTATCAGTGATGAATAATATGTTGCTTTGCATCTGACTAACGCATATACATATACGAGGACAGCCTTTTAAGTTTCTACAAAAACTAGGAAAGAAAATTTTTTTAGACCAAACTGTTATTGCTTTTCAAAATATTCGCCTTCAAGATTTATACACTTCTGCATACGTTTAAAACAAATTTTCGAAACAATTTTTCCACTATGGCGTTAACTGTCCTTCGATCATCTAAAGGAATGGTTGCGACATGTCCAGTACAACCGAAAAACAAGCGATCATTTTCTTGGAAGTGCTTCGTGAACGAACAACTTTTGTGGGATTCGGTTCATCTTGGAAGACCCAAACAGTGGATTGTTGCTTAGTTTCCGATTCATACGAATATATCCAAGTTTCATCACCTGTTACGATGTTGTATACGGATTTTGCAGTTCCACGGCGAATTTTTTAGCATTTCCTTACACCAATTAACACGAGCTTTTTTGAGCTTTGGTCAAATTATGCGGATCCATCAGAACAGATATTTTTCACAGCTACATCTTCATGCAAAATCGAATGTACTGCAGTCTTCGATGTGCCTAAGGATGCCTCTATCTCACTGTAAGTCACATGCTGATCTTCTTCAATCATGTTGCGCACAGCATCGATGTTTTTTGGAATAACAACTCATTTTGGTCGACCTTCATAAAATTCATCAATGACGGACGCCCGACCACGACCAAATTCTGCAAACCAATTGTAAACAGTCTTTTCTGATGGTGCTTCATTACCAAAAGTTGAACGAAGCGATTCTATGCATTGCTGTTGAGTTAGACCTTTAATAAAATCGTAAAAAATCATCCAACGAAAACCTTCACGTGAAATTTCCATTTTTTCACAAAATTGTTTTTTCTAAACGTTTACTGAAAACAAACTACACGGTCAATTTGTAAGCTGCCACTGTTTTCACAATAACAAATGTCAAATTTTACGAAAATAGTAATGACATAATATCTCAATAGCGCCACCTAAAGTGTATTCAAGATAAGCATGACACTGTAGTAAACAAACCATCTGACAGCGAGTTTGATTCACACGCTTAAATATTTTACGTAACTTGCCGCGCGTAAATAGAAATAGGTAGTGCAGACCTTTTGATGCAAATACAGCTGTAAACGTTCGTGCGAAAATTCCATTTTTTGAAACAATTGTGGTTCTAAGAAGAACAATTTTTTTATACTCGTACAATGCGGCATCCAAATTGTGGGTGACGAAGATGTAGAAAGTTCAGTAATTAACCAACAAATACAATAAATATTATACATCAGAATTATTCCTCATCAATGAGTTCATAATAGGTAATTGTCATTAAGTATATAGAAAATTTAAGAATTACATATTAGATTAAATGTTTGTAATGAGTTATTGATGCAAAGTCCATTTACTTAATATTTATTCACTGTCTTCGTCATCCGAAGAATCCTCGAGGTTAATTGCCAATTTTTCTACAGTCACGTCTACAATGTTATCAAGTTCGTACATCCGGCTCTCTTCTTTAATTACGTGACTGATGCATTTTTGCCATTTTTCGGCAGTTCCAGTGAAATTGCTTCTATAAAGAGTCCGTATCTTACAGATGTGAAGCTAACACCAACATTTTTAGCAACAAATTCTACAATATCTTAAAGCAATTTCTGGGTTTTGCTCCAACGTCGTATCGTAGAGGTTCACAATTATCTGCTTCTCACTGAAAGATATATGATTACACATCCGTTTTAGGGTATGGGAATCCATCGCAATTGTTTTAAAATCTGAACAAACGCGGTCACAACACAATAAAACACAGACATTGCACTTAGTAGTAGTAACAATCGCGTAAGCGCTCTGTGTTATTTACAAGGCTTGTGAACAAGCATGACAGTATTAGTAAATCACTCAATTTTCACTTGCAACCGACGAATCACGCGCTTTCTCGTTCCCCGTTATTTTCGATTAGCACGTTGGTTTGTTTACTAAAGTGTCATGCTTATCTTGAATACAGAATAGTGGTCGTTTGTAAAATCTTAAAGGCTGCCCTCGTATAAGGCACCTTACCGAAATTAACCTTCAGTGTCAGTGAGGCTCCGTGCCGTGATTCTGTTTATGTTGGCTATATTATTTGCAATATATTGGCAATATGACAATATTGTTGCCGTTTCATGGACGGGTTCTGGTAAAGTTTACAAATCACTGTGCGTGCTTGAACTTGAATGACGAACAGCTTATAGAGCTCGTATGGAATTATTCTATTCTTTAAATCAACAATTAAATTCTTATATGGGTTAGGGTTTTTTTTCCTTCTATGCCTCATACACCCAGTTCTGTTTTTTCTCTTAATGCAATTCCTCGTCATCTTTTTCCAAAATTATGGCAGTTATTGCCAATTCCACATCTGAATACTGCCAATCTGAACATGTCACGGATATCACAGATACTGAACTGATGCGGCGCTGATACTTCACTGATATGTGTAAATATAGGTACCTTAAATACCTCTATACTTTATGTTTTTGTCGGAACGATTCCGCTCCATATGACCGAATAATATAAATAGATCTTGGTTGTTACGTGACCAGAGCGGCTCACAATTATTAGAGACCATTTTTTAGGTATGTGATACTGGGTGATACTAGGTGTTTAAAATTTTTCTCCATTATTATTGCCGGTGAAAAAAGTAAGGACCTTACTATCTCTTATATTTTTTTAAAAGATGTGATTTACACAAATAAGGGGTTATTAAAAAGCAAGATTATAATTTTTTACGTAGGCAAAATGCTACCAAAAACTAGTAAAGCAGAAATAAAACGCTAATTTTGTTACTGAAATAAGAAATTTACTTAACTTTTAATTATGTAATTTATTTTTTTTCAACTACAAGACTGTCACAATAACTGGTCATAAACAATGTAAACTAATAATACAAATTAAGGTTATTATGTATTCCCAGCATATAAGCAAATCGATTTATATTTGTTGTGATCCTATTGCATCTTAAATAATTCTAATTTTGTTTAATATTTTTTTCATTTTCGTTTTGTTATGTCTTCCGTTCATTTCTTTATTATACACTTCTCTACAGTCAACAAATAGTACCCGCCAAATTGAGAATTTATTTTTCTATTGGCAACAATGCGAATTGGTATTACTAGTGGTTAATTCAACTTCTTTATACAATATCAATTATTTTCCATTTCTTACCTTATGAGCTGCTATAAGGCCATTTTAGAAATAAGCACACTGCACAGTAGTTTCAACAATACCTTGTCGATTTTGATTGGGTGAGATCTAGGACACGGTTTTCTAAACATATGAGCAGCAAAGTCGAGAAGGATGGAGTTATCTGGGCCTTCTCCATGAATGGGGCGTCGTATAAGTTCCTTGAACAGGCTCGGTTCAAGGCCTATCTTGGGCTGAGAACAGTGGTGTTCA
Source organism: Limonius californicus (assembly GCA_014611495.1). Lineage (NCBI taxonomy): Eukaryota > Metazoa > Arthropoda > Insecta > Coleoptera > Elateridae > Limonius > Limonius californicus. The sequence goes on along the minus strand of JABXWE010006614.1, from coordinate 2,518 downwards.
AGCCTATACAGGGCGTCACAGATGATGCTAAGGGTAGGTACTACAAGTGAACCTCCACCACAGTAGGGCGCCCTCGGCGACCCTATATAAGATGATGGAGGGCTTTGATGTAGCCCTCATACAAGAACCCTGGGTTAGCAGAGGTAAAATTCTAGGACTCGGGGTAGCCGGTGGTGAGCTAACATATAGCAGAGACACCGACAGACCCAAGTCCTGTATAATAACCAAAAACGGCGTCAAAATATTGCCGCTAATGAATTTCTGTTCACAGGATCTAGTAGCGGTAAAACTGACATCAAATAGAGGGGGGCCGAGGGAGGTAATACTCGGGTCGGCGTACCTTCCGTTTGATGACCTGGTGCCACCACCCACAACAGCAGTGGAGGAGCTAGTCAACAGCTGCAGAGGAAACGGATCGCAGCTACTGATTGGCTGTGACGCCAACTCCCACCATGTGGTCTGGGGAAGTAGCAAAACCAACTTGAGAGGTGAGTCTATTTTACAATTCAGTATGGTTCACAACCTAGACATCCTGAATAGGGGAAACAAATCTATCTTTGTAACAGGGCAAAGGCAGGTAGTAATTGATATAACATTGGGTACTTGTAATATAAGTAATCTTGTTAAAAATTGGCATGTTTCTGATGAAGAGAGCTGCTCAGATCACAGATACATATGCTTTGAAATCGCCAGAATTAACCGGGTGGTAGAAAGTTATCGAAACCCCCGTAAAACGAACTGGGAGTCATATAAGGAAGACCTAGATCGCAAACTGGCGGGGACCAAGATCTCGATAAACAACAACCTTGACCTGGAGAATGTCGTGGTACAACTAACAGGCACGATCATCTCCACGTTCAAGGAAAACTGTCCCCCAACGGTGAAAGTCTCCAACAGGAGAGTCCCCTAGTGGACCCAAGAACTCACTGTAATGAGGGGAAAAGTAAGAAAACTATTTAATAGGGCAAAGCGATTGGGTAACAGGGATGAATATAAATCATCCCTAACCGAGTATAACAAAGCACTAAGAAAGGCTAGAAGGGTATCATGGAGGAGGCACTGCGAGGAGATTGAAAAGACTCCCGAGTGTGCTACACTCCATAAGATATTCTCTAAAGATTCCCATTGCTCAATAAGCAATCTAGTAAAAGATACTGGAGAATATAAGAAAACCGGAAAGGAAACTATGACCGAGCTATTTCGGGTACACTTTCCGGAGTCGGACCTAATGAATCAGGCACCGCTAGACTGCCAAAGCCAAGGACCAGATATCTCGAAATACAGAGCATCAAGGGTAGATTGGGTAACTGCCAGGCAAGTGATTACCTTCAGGAAAATCAAATGGGCCATAAACTCATTTGAACCATGCAAATCATCGGGAACGGATGAGATATTCCAGCCATGCTGCAGAGGGGATCGGACCTCCTGCTCATAAGAGTCTGTAAGATTCTGAGAGCCAGTATGGCTATGAAGTACCTCCCGAGAATATGGAGACTAACCAGGGTGGTCTTTATACCGAAGACTGGTCGAGCTGACTATTCTTAGGCTAAGGCTTACAGGCCCATTAGTCTTATGTCATTTGTACTTAAGACAATGGAAAAGTTGCTCGACAGGCATATTAGGGACGGTGTGCAGGTAACCAGTCCTCTACACCGCGATCAGTTTGCATACAGAGCAGGTGTATTAACAGAAACAGCACTTCACCACCTTGTTAGAAGGGCGGAGAAAGCGCTGGAAACTAAAGGGATTCTTCTAGGGGCATTCTTGGACATAGAAGGAGCCTTTGACAATACATCATTCAACTCGATCTCAACAGTTATGAGAAATCTTGGTCTGGAGGAGACCTGCTGCAGGTGGATAGACTGCATACTAAGAGGGAGAGTGGTCTACACGTCGTTGTTGGACGCGACGCTGGCGGTCCGGGTGGCAGGGGATGTCCGCAAGGGGGTGTTCTCTCCACCCTGCTATGGAACCTTGTCATGGACGGACTGCTGGTGAACCTCAGCAACAAAGGTTTCTCATCCCTTGGATACGCGGATGACTTGGTCATTCTAGTAGAAGGGAAATTCATAAATACGGTCAGGGAACGTATGCAAATGGCCCTGAACGTAGTAACCCGGTGGACAGAAAAGGAAGGCCTGAAGGTCGTCCCCAAAAGACCACCACAGTACCCTTTACGAGAAGGAGGAATCTAGGGGGATTATGTCCCCTCCTTCTTACCGGTCAAGCAATCAATTTAACGGGAGAGGTAAAATACTTGGGGGTAATTCTGGACTCCAAACTTACCTGGAACCAGCACATTGAGAAGGTTATAAGGAAAGCAGAGATTACTCTTGCGGTAGTCAGATGCATTTATAACAAATCGTGGGGTTTAAGACCAAGCATGGTGTGCTGGCTGTATACACCAGAGGGTCAGACCAGTGGCGGCTCGTGAGTTAAGAAAGAGGGTGGGCACAAGAAAAAACTTACCTATTTTTTGTACATAAAATCCATTCTCCTATTTTTCATGCTGGAAAAG
>JABXWE010006609.1:0-25586 GCA_014611495.1 Limonius californicus | reverse complement strand
CTCCACTGTCAATGAGGTGAACAGACGACCTTCGTGACCGTGTAACCCCCCAAATGTGGTACACGTACAATTACGTACGGCCATGCCAGCCCCCCCTTTTTTTCAGGATACCACAACATTTACCCCCCCCTCTTCTAGCATTGTAGCTCTCCAACTAACAGAAAACACTACACTTTTATTTAACAATACCGATACCCAAGGAAGCTACAAACACCAGCCCAGACCAACCAGCAACCACACCAACCCACCACCAGCCCATCAAGATGCCGCCAACCCAGAAGATGAAGAAACGAAGCCCAGGACTGAAGAGGCCCAACGCCTAGAACGGTCCACCGTCGTATTATTAAGTTAACCGTAAATAAAAATGACATACATCTTAAGATTTTGAACAAACGTATTTTCAATTCAATTCAATTTGTCAGTTGTTACTTGTGTTGTTGTGATGGTGTTACATAAGAGAGTATGTCAGTTGGAATTCCAACACTGAAAAAAATTATTGTATATTTATGTACATGTTTCGTAAATATGGATAGATTTTTACTTGGAGGCAAACATAAGCTTAAATACGAAGAAGCTTCTACTTCTTGAGAAACGCCCATGGCCTAGCATGCTTAAACTTCGGTTTTACAAGCATTGAAATAAGTGGTGAAGAAAAACCTCAATGTGTTATTAGCCTCAAAATTTTGGCTGCAGATAGCATGAAACCCAATAAATTGAAGAGGCATTTAGAAACTCTACCCATAGCATATGTTGATAAGCCCTGCGAATTTTTTGCAGAGAAACTTAGATCTTTCGGGAAACAGAAGACAAATTTCCATAAAGCTCTTACAGTAAATTACAAAGCTTTATTGGCATCATACAAAGTGGCTTATAAAATAGCCAAATACAATTGCAGAGCAACTAATTTTATCAGCTGTCATAGACGTCGCAGAAACAATGTTTGGTGAAAGCTATGCTAAACAATTCAAGAATATTCCTCTGTCAAACGATACAATTTGCCGAAGAATTAACGATATATCTGTGGATATTCAGCAACAGCTTGAATCTGAGTTAGTGGAAAAATTATTTGCCATACAACTTGATGAAGCAACAGACAGCAGTAATGATTCTCATGTGATTTGCTATATCAGATTCTGTCAGGCAGCTGCGATAGTTGAAGACTTGCTATTTTGCTAGCGTATACCAAGGTTCCTATAACACAGGTTGCCTACTAGGCTATCTAACGTCTCGGAATGATTACACGGCAGGGGGGGAAGTAACGAGGAGAGTGCAGCACGTCATGTGGAGACCCGATAGTCAGTGCTATAGACCGACTTGGTACATACTTTGATGTGCCAATTACGCATAAATTAATTATTACAGGAAATTTTGTTATTATTGCTGGTGCTATTTAATATTTTCAAATACAGAAAAAGATGCCACGTACGAGATGTGCAGTTGCATTATGTAACAACAGCCTCAAGAAAACGAAGCAAAACAATGAAACTGCACACATTCAATATCACAAATTTCCAAAAAATGAAGATCTACGAAAGACGTGGATGCAAAAGAGATGATAAATGGAATCCTCAAACAAGTAGAATATGCTCAGTTCATTTTGCAGAAAATGATTTTGAAAATGATGTAAATGCAAAGTTTTTAAATTATCTTCTCGCAAAATATTAAAAATGGATGCTATTCCGAATTTATATTTAAATAAAAAAGACAATCCAACACAAAATATTAGTACTTCGCGTTCTTGTCGATAAATTGGTCGTATAGAGAATCAAAAGGGGAAAGAATATTTGAAGCAAGTAATGGAAGAAACAAACACAAAAGATGGAATTAGCACAGAAAATAGTAATTTAGGAGATAGAATGGACACAGAAAGTAATTCAGAAGATAGGATTTGTAATCTTACCGACACAAATGAACAATATAATTCTACTGATTTTGAAAAAGTAAAAATTGTTACGGAAAATCAACAGTTACAGGTTGATAAACATAAAACAAGCCGAAGAATTGAAATTACAGAAATTTAAAATGAATAAACTTTTAAAATCAAACAGCTATTTAAGATGCAAATGGGAAAAAAATTAAAAAAAACTAAAGAACAACAACTTGTGAAGCGAGCAGCATTGTCGCAATGGTTTACAAGTAATCAAATAGACATCCTACTCAAAAAGTAAAAGCGTGTTACATGGAGTGATGAATTACCATGTTTAAGAGAAAAGACATACATAAAGCTACATGGACCAGCCCTGACAAAAAAACAAAAAACTAAATAGATCATGTTTTAACACAAAATGTACACGCAAAGAAAATAACAAAAATAAGAACATACAGAGGAGCTGACACAAGATCGGACCACCTGCTAGTGATAGCGAACATAAAACAGACAATAAACAACATAAAACAAATAAAAGCAAAAGAAAAAAAGTGGGACTTAGAACTTTTAAATAATGATGAAACAAAGCAAAGATACAAAGAAAGCACAAGAAGTATGGCAGAGCAAGAAAACCAAAGAAACAGTGTAGAGGAAGAATGGGTTCAATTAAAACAAATAATAACAGACAGTGCGAAGCAACTAGGTACAAGGAAAACATCAAAACAAAAAGACTGGTGGGATGAAGAATGCAGATTAGCAATAGAAGAAAGAAAAGTTATAAGAATGGAAATGCTGAAAACAGGAGGGCACCATCTCAACAAAAAATACATAGTAGCGAGAAACAAAGCACAGATACTGTGCTGAGAGAAAAATAGAAAGGTAAGGAAAGGAAAGCTTGAAAAAATAGATGAAGCATATAAAAACAAAAATGCAAAAGTTTTCTACAACCACATAAAACAAGAAAAAAAAAAGGTTTTCAACAACAAACATTGGGATTAAGAACCAAAGAAGGAAACCTCTGTATGGATGAGGAAGAAATGACGGAAATATGGGCAAACTACTTCGTGCAAATACTTACAGAAAATAATACCAGCGAGGAAGAAATAAAAAGACAACAAATAAAGAAATAAAATTGAAAACTCCAACTTATGAAGAAATGATGGAAATAGTGAAGAAACTTAAAAGCACCAAAAGTCCAGGTTCACACAAAATAGAAGCGGAATGAAATAAAATACGCAGACGAATCAATATGGCAATGACTGCACCAGCTAATAAAAAAAGTATGGGAAAAAAGAGAAATGCCAAAAGAATGGACAAAAGCACTTATATGCCCAATACACAAGAAAGGTAGCAGAAGTGTAGCCTCTAACTACCAACCAATTTCCTTATTAAGTGGGGCTTACAAAATTTTATCTCAACTTATAAATAGAATTTTAAAACAAGAATCGGAGAACAAGATTGGAAGATATCAGGCTGGCTTCATAAGCGGAAAATCAGTCATAGACCAGATCTTCATACTAAAACAATGCCAAGAAAAATGCAGCAAGAAAACATACCTCTATACATGCACTCTTTGTAGATTTTAAGCATGCATATGATCAAATAAGGAGAACGGGAATATACAGGGTGTCCTTTAAATACCTTAAAAGCTTCAGGTAGCACTCTTCTGTAAGAAATACAGTCCTCAAAAACACTAACACGAACTTCCTATAGTGCTTAGTTTCCTCACACGAGACACTTAAAGAATATTATATACAGTGTACTTAGGGGCGAAGATGACAAGCAGCGGACAGCAAGGAGTAGACATAAAGAGAAGATTAACCAAGGGATCGAGATGTTTGGCTTCCCTAGACAAAATATTAAAAGATAAAAGTATACATAGGGAAACAAGACAGTGATCCGCCCGGTAGTAACTTTTGGAGCGGAAACATGGGTAATAACCAAAGAATCAGAAAATAAAATAGACATCTGGGAAAGGAAAATCCTAAGAAAAATAGTAGGAGGAATAAACGAGAATGGAGAAGAACGACCAACCCAGAACTGGAAGAAATATATAAGGAGCCCAAACTAACAACAATTATCAAGCAAACCAGGTTAAGATGGTTGGGTCACATAAGAAGGATGAATGAAAATGAACCGGTTACGAAAACGATAAAAATGGAAGCAGAAGAAAGGAATAGAAGAGGGAGACCAAAAAATACATGACGGGGAGATGTACAGCAGGACTTGAGAAACTTTAAACTTACAAACTGGGAAGAAATAGTAGAAGACAGAAAGGCGTGGAGGCACGCGGTCGAAGCCATAGCGCTGAACTATATATAACACAACATCAACAATCATAAAGAAAAATATAAATAAAACCAAAGGAAGTAGAAATTTTCTAAATATGACAATACAAAATAAACATATACTAAAATTATACATAAAAAGTAAACAGAAAATCAATAAAGTAAAATAAAGTAAATGAAAGCTTGATAAACAAATATAAGAAGAGAAAACCTATTGAGTTTTGGGTTTAGGAAAAACAAAAGAAACAATTCGAATTTCGCTTCTTGCCTGTATCTCTAATTTTTCATAATTTCAGCTTATGAGAAATACTTTCACACAGCAATGTTTAATCATTAACTAATTTTTAAAAAGATGTTTGAATTAGTGACAGGCATAATCGAATGATTTTAATAATCGAGATATTTCGGTTACCAGCCGAACAACAAAACGAAAGTAATCCGAGAAGTTTTTATCAGTCGAATGAATTATTAGCACCTCGGTGATGCTGCATAACCGAACATTTTAAATTATTTCATTTAAGATGCGCCCATCACTGTTTGAATAGCTTCATAGCAAATGTTACATGGATTAGAAAAGTATGACACTTTATAGCCGACTCCAATATTAATTAAGTAATTAAAAACTAAACAAATTGCTGAATGATGTATTTATAAGTCAGGTACAACTTGCTTCAGTTGTTTTTTAAGATTCATTCATTATCGTTATCCTCGTTTGTACCGCTTGCGCAGTGTCAAGGCTGTTTTTTTATGATAATGTGTTTAATAAAATTACAACCAGCAAACAAGGCACAACCAAATCATACTAAGGTGAAAGTGTTTGACAGTTATGCAATTGGACTAAGGATGTTCCAATAGCAGAGATAAATTAAAAACAAATACGCAGCCAAATAAATCTCTTTGCTACAAGGTCACATTTACTAGTTTATGAGAAAGCTTGTCCTTCTTATCACCTCTACCATTTCTCGTTCTTTTGATTTGTATTTGAGAGCGCCATCTATCTAAAAATGGCTGAACTGTGGTGTCAATATTACAGGTTCTGTTCATCACTATTCGTCAAAATAAAGCAGAAAAGCATACAGAAAACTTTATTACAGTAAGATTTTATGATTGTAAACTTTGTTCCCTGGGATGTCACACAGGGAATTATATAAATTAAAAGCATCAAAAAAATGTAAAACTTTCAATATTTTTTCACAATGTTTGAGCTTGCTAGCAGCCAAAATTTCATATTAGAAGTTCGTTGAGTGTAAAATTGATAGATACAACAAAAGACATGTTTTAAAAACGTTTTATATGCTTGAAAAAAACATTTTTGTATCGCGGTGGCACCTATTGGTTCTATACCCTTGAGGCTCCTCTCTTGAGACAAGAGGATATGGTGTAGCTCTGTGTCTTTGACAAAAGGATCTTAAGAAGAATATTTGGCGGAGTAAATGAAGAACTGTAGACAGGTCGGACAAATACAGAACTATCAAGGGATCCAATGTGGAATGAAAAGTCACGTCTTTTCTAGACTAAAGGAATGTTTATAATGTCAAAATGACGTTTCATTATTATTTCATTCCAGCTAACACAACCTAACCTAAAATTGACATTATAAACATTCCTTTAGTCCAGTAAAGACGTAACTTTTCATTCCACAGCCCACTGAGGATCAGCTTTTTTTGGATCTCATGATACAACAAACCAAGATTAGTAAACAATCAAACAAAATTTACTACGATAGTTTGGGCACGTTGTAAGAATGGAGCCTCATAAAATCCGGAAACATACTTTGCCACAAACTGGATTGACAAAACAGGAGAGGAAGACCAAAAAAATCATGGCTGTCATGTGTAAAAGAAGACTTGCAGGAACTAGGAGCGACAGGATAGGAAAAATTGGCAGAAGACAAAAAGAGTTGAAGAACTATTTCCAATAAAGTCTTGGGCCTTAAAAGCCTGCAGAGCTGCCTCTATATGTTGTGTGTGGCCTTGTTACTTCTGCTAGTAAAACATTGGTAAGAACAACCGCTGAATGGTTATCGACCCCAAGACAAAGAATATTATCCTAAATGATCAATCTTTTGAATAACAAACACGGGGCGAGAATTATAAATGTTTCCTTCTTCAATTTTGCAAGCCTAAACAAACATCAAACTCAAGCTCCTAATGCAGAAAAACCTATTTCCATTTTTGCACACCTTTCGGTCGACCTTCCTTTAAAAACGGCACACCACATCCCAGATCCAACTTACCACAAAGTCAGAAGCATTTATTTTACTGCCGGGGGCTGGAGACCGCTGCACAATGTTTTTTCTAGAAGCCGGAGTAGGTGACGAGTTGTCATTGGAGGTGTTAGAAGCCTCGTTCACGTCTTCTACTTTTTGGCGTTTGATGCCATTCTTGGATTTGGGTTTCACTTCATCCTCGTCACTGCTCAGCTCGACGTGGCTTATTCTTGGTTTCTTGCTTAGGCGCTGGGATGCACGCCTGTTCCCCCGTTTCTTCTATAAAAAAAAAATCCAAACATATAAGTTACTAATTTTGATATCCTTTGCTGGTAGTCGGCCTAACTTATCTAAAGTAGAGCCAATTATATACCTCTTCAACTTCTTCATTCCACTCGTCCCCGGAGCTTTCGTAAACCTCTGGGTCGTCCTCATTTTCCGAGTAGTTTCCTTCGTATTTTTCCATTATTTCTTAGTGCTGGAAGGTTAATCATCAAGTTATGTAACATTAAGATAATAAAACATCTTCATTATAATAATATTAATGAGTGAAATGAATATTTTTAGGTGAAATTGTGAATGTAATGTCAAGGATATCAAACATATTTTTTACACATTACAAAAGGTAACAACGAAAAACTAATCGTAGCACTGTATATTTTCTGCATTGTTAATTAAATTATTACGTAAACGCAATATCCCCAATAATGGCAGCAAAATAAACAATCCATGTTTACGAGTTTCAGAAATCTAAAAATTTTGAGGTTACGTTCGCAAATTGGCGTTAACACAAAAAAATAAAGCAAATAGCTTACATATAACAAACAAACTAGTATAATTGTAATTTCGGGGATGATATCTGACCTTTGCAAACGTATAAGCTGCCCAAATTCAGAATTAAAGTCTTCGAAAACGTAAACTTCACAAAACAACGCGAGCAGCCATTCGAAACAGAATAGCATTCACGCGTCGACGCAAAGGAGGCTCAGATAAGACCTGATATCCCTGCAGTTTCACAATACCGGTTGTTAAAACTAGTTAAATTCGTTTTAGCTGCGTTTTTTTTTGTAAGCGAAAGACTTACCTGAAAATCTGGAAATATTCCCGTGAAGCTGTAGACGGATTGGCCCTGGAATCACTCCGTACTGCTTGCCAAACAGAAAACACCGAAATCACAACAGAAGTTGGTCAATGCCGCCAATATACAGCAAAGGTGCTACAAAACAGTTCCCTAGGTTTGCATGAAATGATAGTTGGGTAGTGTGTCGCTTGACCGCGGAGCGCTAGCGTGGCGGTCTATAAAAGAAATACAAAAATAAAATATAACTTTCGCCAGATTAAAATGTTTTCCTCAGCTATACATCTTGAGCCACTAGAATCTGAACCTAATGTGTTTTTTCTTATTTTTTTGTTTAGTATTAACACTGTGTTGAATGTACGGAAATTTTCAAAATCAAAACTTCTTTAAAGTTCCATTTAACATTATTATTTTACTCATTTACGTTTAAAAAAAAAGTATTATCCTACTCTGAATGGTTTTAATTAACACTGTTTAAACGTATGCAATTTTCTTCCAAGTTGTTTACAATCGTAACCACGACAACGCACGTTATTAGTTACGCTAATGAACAACAAAGGAAGTAATTATACAGCCGATCCATAAAATGCTCAATAAAGATTGGCTGTGGAACACATACGTGTGCCGGTGTGTCTTTACTTACCCGGACAGTTTATAAAATGTACTAGAATTATTTAACAGTTATCGAAATATAGTTCAGGCACTACAGTAATTTATAAATCTAGAACGCAAAATATTTATTTGTGAATGATATTAAAAATAACAATAATAAAAAACAGTTAAAATAACACCTACTAATACCTTTATACAGGGTTGTTGTAAAAGATGGAACCAAAGCTCTCTTGCTAAAATGGTTTTGTGTATAGATTTGAAAATTGAAAGATTCAAATTTTAAATTATTTCACATATTTGAGAGTAAAAAGTTTTTATTACACGTTGTTACGGGCCAAGCCAATCGAGCTTTTCTCACGACCCGTAACCAGATAGGTGGAAAACGGCCTACAGCTTAGCTCAGAGGAGTAGGGGGAGTTCGTGAAAATCGTTTACGGGAGGAAATCTTTAGCTGTGTACAGGGTAAGTCAAAATAAATGGGCGCCACCTTCAAAATCCAGCTGATTGTAGGTCCTCGTGGAAGGCCGAGAAGCCGACAGCTTACGGGAATGGAACTCACCTTTATTGTGCCTCCTCCTATATATTTGAAGCTTACAAAATTCGTACACAAACAAGTACAAAAGACACAATAAGAGGCCGTAAATTTTTAACACACATAATTAAATTGTTAAAAATGACAGTACAAGAAAATAACAAGTGATAACGCTGTAAGTCTGGATTACATTTTTAATTTTGGAACGTTCAGAAAAAAACTCGCCGCCACTGGTGCAATGATATTTACGTTTTTCATACAGCTACGTATACCAGGGGCGCTAAAGTTCACAAGAATAAAACGGAATATAATTTGGTAGTTTTATAATTAACGACTAACACTACATAAGGCGACTGAAGGTCGTCTTTCTATTTACATGAAAGCACCAGCCAGGGGCCCGCAACTTTGATGCGCTCTTCGCACCAACGGTAACCGCAGAGGGACGGGAGCTGGTCTCGAAAATTAATCCGCCCAAAGGCGATCGGTCAATTCACAAAGAATTGCCTTTACCGGGGTTGAATCCAGTGCTTCCTTTTAAATCCGGCAGCAGCCGATGGTCTGTTTATACCCCTTGGTAAAACAGCGAACGAAACACACATAAAGGATATCCTTCGAAAAAAAAACTCCCCAAAAGCCGCCCCTGCAGCACAACGTAATTACGGCCCCCGTGGATGGACTCGAGCGACCGGAGCCATTAAAGGTGGAAGGCTGACTGGCGAACTTTCGGGAATCTACACTTGCCCCCAAAAAAGATTGCACCATATTACGAAATGATACTAGAAAGAAAACTAACACGTGTGACTTTTGAGAGAAGCCCAAAAACATTTCCTGAATGCTAGCACTGTTCAACAAAGAAATTCCTAGAAATCCCGTCTGATCGGCGAAAATATCTTATAAAGAAAAATCCTTGAGACTGGTTTGGTCATAAATTCATTTCTGAACGGAAAAATACTAACAAACTGTAGTCAATACAACTCAATCTTAGAAGGACGCAAAATAACCAAAACTGTTAACATACAAACGGCAATTCAAATGACGTTATAATTCCTATGGAGCGGCAATCAAATTAAGAAGTTAATTCATATAGAGCGGCAAATTTTAAAAGAACATAACAACGTAGAGTTTTTGAGAGTGGCCTCCATCTTGAATTTTTAAATAACATTAGAAAGCTATTATTTTTTCTTTTTCTAACCGTATTAAACATGAGAAAATAATAGAGAAAAATTAGGAAACGGTTTTCCGTATGCTTAGCCACCTAATTTATTGTACTTTAAATCTACAAACCACAGCATCGACAAAGCGTCGGAAATAACAAAAATCAATCAGTAAGGGCTTAGTAAGTGACAAGAAAAGCGTATGGTATTGTTAATTTTCTTACAGTTGTTGTATTAAGGCTGGTATATAGCAAGAGATATTTGATCAGAAAAATGACATTCTAAAAACCAAATTTCTGCTAAACGGGGAAGCTTGAAGCATTCTCACTTCATAAATTGATTATACAGTGCTTTCTTGTCCCGTGTAAAGAAATACATTTTTTATAATAAACATATGTGAGGCTCTTTTATAAAAGAGGCGTTTTAGCCTATAAATTTCAAAATAATTCATTTTTTGAAAAGCCGGCTCTTTAGCAAGGTGGACTAAATTATTCAGCTGGTAAAATTTGATTAGTCACATCTTCAGCGTGTTTAGCGTTCTTGTAATTTGGTTATTGCTACTGAAAATTGTATTAAAATGTTCATAAATTTAGTAAAAGTTAGGCAACACCTGTTACAGGAACAACAACAATTACCCAAATATATTGACACTCGTCAACTACGAATGACAGGTTAATCCGATAAGCGTTGGTTTTGTTTGTGCATTGAAATGCGCCTCAGTACTTAGAAAAAGGTGAAAAGAAGCACTTATTGATTACAGTTTGATATTCAGCTAATAGGAATTAGCGTAAGTCGGTATTGCAAAATGTTAAACAATACATTTTTCGCTAAATTTCAATTCACTATTTGTACTTACAGTATAGGAAAATTTTGTAGTAATACTGTGAGTCTGCCATTACGTATGAGAATGGTTAGGTGCTACTTGTACTCCGTTTTGCTGTACGGAGGCCTGGACACCCACGGAAGCTACCACTAAGAGAATTAAAGCTTTTGAGATGTGGGTGTTTCGACGAATTCTGAAAGACAAGATAACAGAAGGCACTAGCAAGTGAAGGTAGAAAATTGAACGAATGTACAATCTAAAAATAAATTTACCATCGGCCATCTTAAATACCAAGTGACCAAAGTAATTGGAAAAAGATGGACACCAAGTTAGTAAATTAGACTTCTCCACTATTAAAGTTTGGATTAATAGATCCATCCTTACAGTTCTATAAATTTTACCATGACAATTATTTTTTTAAATATTTACGGATTTTATTTAAGTTATTTGCTTGAAATTTAAGCAACACAAAGTTCAGACCTGTACAAATGGAAGGACACTAAAGATGGAAAAATATACCTGGTGTTGTAGAAAAGATGAGAGAATATATCAGCTGAGAGAGGTCAAGGTTGACTATTGAGTTATTTAAGGAGAAACTCTCGTTTGTCCACGTGACCAAAGTAATGGACAAAGATGGAATACAACATAGACACCAGTTTAATATCTAGGATGTCTTCACTATTAAAGTTTGGATTAATAGATCCATCATCACAGTTTCATAAATTTTACCATGAGAACTATTTTTTTTTAATATTTACAGATTTTATTTTAGTCATTTGTTTGAAATTTAAGTAACGCAAAGTACAGACCTGTATAAATGGAAGGACACTAAAGATGGTTGACTATTGAGTTATTTAAGGAGCAAACTCTCGTTTGTCCGCGTGACCAAATTAATGGACAAAGATGGAATACAACATAGACACCAGTTTAATATCTAGGATGTCTCCACTATTAAAGTTTGAATTAGTAGATCCATCACAGTTCCACCAATTTTATCATGATGATTATTTTTCTAAATACTTACTAATTTTATTCGAGTAATTTGCTTAAAATTTGAAATATAATTCAGTTACACAAAATACTGACCTGTACAATGGAAGGACACTACATATTAGTTGTTGAAGTTACATACCCGCTGTTGAGAGAAGACATTGACTGAGGAAGGTCAAGTTTGACTATTGAGTTATTAGGAGCAAACTCTCATTTGGCCAAGTGGAAAAAGATGGAATATAAAACAGACACCCATTTAATAATTTGGATATCTTCACTATCAAAGTTTGGATTAATAAAGCCATTATTAAAGTTCCACAAATTTAACCATGATAGATATTTTTCTAAATTCTTGCCAATTTTATTTGAGCCATTAGCATAACATTTGAAATATAATTCAGTTACACAAAGTACTGGCCTGTACACATGAAAAAAGAAAAACCACTAAAAATTAATTGTTGAAGATACATTCCCGCTGTTGGGAAAAAGCTGAGAATATAGTAACTAGGAAGGTCATGATTGACTATTGATTTATTTAAGGAGAACGCTCTCATTTGGCTAAGTGATCAACGTAATTGGAAAAAGATGGAATAAAAAACAGATACCAATTTAGTAACTTGGATTTCTTCACTATCATAGTTTGAATTAATAGATCCATCATCACAGTTCCACAATTTTTACCATGATAACTATTTTTCAAATGTTTAGAACTTTCATTCGGGTCCTTTGTTTAAAATTTAATTCGGCAACGCAAAGTACAGACCTACACAAATGGAAGAACAGTATAAACATCGATTGTTGGAGACATATACTGCCTTGGAGTAAGGGCGCATCCAGCTCAAAACGGAAGGAAGGGGGTCCATGCAATAATATACAATTACAAAAGATGAACACTATTTATTAATAAAATTAATTTTTCAACAGTAGTTTGCGAGAATTAGTTGCAAATCTTTTAACTACAGCTTCCAGTACTTGTTCCTCGTTTGTGAAAACCCATTGACGACAAATGCTTAGCATGGCTAATCCATTTAACCTATTTTCACCAATAATGCTTCTAAGCCATGTTTTAATTCGGGGAAGAAAGCTGAATTAACGCTCTGTAGTGCTTGTTGTGCAGGGCTGTGAAAGAAAAAACAGTACCTAGCGCCTTTCTAATGGTTGGAAAAAACCATTCGCTCTTTTTTAAAACCGCGCTTCTTTTACCTCAAAAATATGATTATTTCCTTGATAGTTCGAACGCAGTTTCGAATTTCTGGGATAACGTTTAAGTCGTTCACACGGTTTAGCTTGTGCAAGGAGCAATAGAAATACAAGGTACGAGGGTTGATTGATAACTAAGGTCTCCAACAGCGCCGTGGTGCGAGTAGTGGGGATAGAAACAAGTTCTAGCCTGCATTCGGTAGCTTCGAGTGTCTAGTTTAAACGTGCAAAGTTTCAGTTTCCTGTGTCGTGCCGTTGCGTAATAGTGTCATTTATCATGAGTTCGACTTCTGAGTTGCCTACCAAGCAACGATCAGTGATAGAATTTTTAACGCTGGAAGGTTGCGCGCCCATCGAAATTCACATGCGTTTGAAAGCTGTTTATGGCAACGTTTCTATGGATGTGAAGAATGTTCGCCAATGGGTTCGACGTGCAAAAATCTGCAGTAGGGGCGAGATGAAGGTGTTTGATGAAAAAATATCAGGACGACCAATTTCAGTGACGCATGAGGAGAATCAAAAACGAGTGGATGCGCTGATTCAAGGAAATCGCCGAATTAAGCGAAGAGAAACTGCTCTGCAAGTGGACATTAGTCAAGAAAGAGTGCAGCACATTATCCAGATGTCGAATAGAAAAATTTGGGTGGGTCCCGCAACAATTGACGGATGTCACGAAAGAACAGAGAAAAACGTTTGTCAAGAACTCTTTAACCAATATCGTCATCAAGGAGATGATTTTCTCATGAACATCACACTGGAGACGAATCAAGGGTTCATCATTACGACCCTGAAAACAAGCGGCAGTTGATTTAATATTGTCACCCTTCATCCCCGGGTATAAGGAATTTCAAAACAGTTCCCTCAGCACACAAAGTCATGCTCACGATATTTTGGGATGAAAAGGGCGTCACTCACACGGAATATCTGCCAAAGGGAACAACGATTAATTCGGCAAGATACTGTGAAACCTTACGAGCACTCAAGAAACGTATCCGTAGAGTAAGGCCGTAAAGGACCACTTTCTGGTTGCACCTCGACAACGCCGGACCGCATTGCCGCCGCGAAACGACGAACCTGAAATTCACGATTGTTCCTCACCCTCCGTGCAGCCCCGATTTGGCACCCTCAGACTTCTGGTTGTTCCCAAAGTTGAAGGAGGTATTGAAAGGTCACCATTTTTCGTCGGATACCGAAGTTCAGGCCGCTGTGCGCAAATGGATCAAAAGTAAACCAGAAAGTTTCTTCATGCTTGGAACGAGGAAATGGATACAACGTTTGGAAAAATATGCGACGCTAAATGGTGATTATGTAAAAAAATAAAAATGTAGGTTTGAAGTACAATAAATTTACTTTATTTTGACCCCGGTTTCATTATTTCCTCTTGTATCAAACATATTTTGTAGGATTGGAGACTTTAGTTATCAATCAACCTTCGTACTATTGTACTTATTACCGGATCGCCTGCACACCCCCTTCTTTCCCAGACCCAGACATGGTGGAACATCCGTCAAAGCCTAACCCCACACACTTATCAGGGTTTAGGTTGAAATTTGTCACAAAATTTTCAATGGCTTTGGCAATATTTTTGGCATTAAGTCTTTCAGGCTCTACAAAGCCTAAAAATTCTTCGATTATGTTGGCGATATTTCCAATATCATCTAATATCCATTTTTGTATAATTTCTAATAAAGTAGATGGCACGAAACAACAAACTTTACTGTCGCAAAAATTGCACACACTTGTGTGAATGTAACTTAACTGCACTGATTGAAATTCGCGCGCCTTTATATACGTACGAGGTAAATAGCTTCTGGAATATTTTCGTTGTTGATGCCTCGTGAAATGAGACGAGATTATTCTAGAAAGCTCCTTGTTGCCACGAGCTAACAATACATCCATCTGTGAGAAGTTGTAAGAACTACAACCTGTACGTGTATAATACACGTATAGGTTGTAGTTCTTATGACTTTTAACAGATGGCGCCAAAGTATCTATTTCGTAATTAGTTTCTTTGAAAATGTTGACTTACCAACAAGCAACTTAGTAACCAATTTTTTGGAAATTTATTGTTCAGATTTTTTGTTTCATTTTAAATTTTTTCCATCTCGGAAGGGCGACACCCTCCCTCCCTGGATATGCCCTTGCCTTGGAGAAAAGATGAAGATATTGGCTAAGAAAGATTAAGGTTGACAATTGAGTTATTCAAGGAGAAAGTTCTGATTAGGCCAAGTGATCAAAGTAATTGACAAAACACGACACCAATCTAATAACTTTGGTTGATTCAGTTTTTACGTTTAGATTTACCATAACATTTGGGTGAAACTTTCATTTTTTTCAATAACATGAACGAAATTACTTAAACATGTAATTTAAAAAAAACTCAGGATCAATATTAAATACTTTTATTTTATAATAATGTAAATATCTTGAAAGCTAAAATTACAATAAGTTCTCTGGAAACTCTCCGTCTTAACAATTTACAAAATGATAAACATTACATTTTACTGACTATCAAGTACATGAATATTCAATAACAAAACATCCACCTTGGAATACACTATAAACTTTATTGCTTATCTTATAAACAAAGTTAATTGTAAAAAATGAACATGATAGCACATTACATTATACTCACTATAAACTAAGTATGACTACCTACCTACATGTTGTTACCAATCGATTTGGGGGAATACGTGCTTAAATAAATTCTTCCGGTTCCCTGGGAGCATCCAAGTCCCGGTAGTGTATGACTGGCCGGAAATCACCGCCTCCACCCCTGTACAGAAATCTCTTGGTCACCAACTAACACAGTAATAAAAAACATCAACCGCTAACAGATGTTTTAAAGTGATTATGATAATAGTGATGTGAAAACAACAGTACACTTCTAACCTGGTACGAGGAGGAGCATAGGGGCGGGGTCTCGCATATCCCTGGTTATAGAAGCGGGAGGGGGGCCCGTAGTTGCTGTACGAACTGCCGTAGCTTCTGGAAGAAAAGTTTGACCTGTGCATTTGCAATCAAGTGCACAAAATAAGAAACAGTAACGTGTATTTGGTCAACTCGAATGCGGATACTAACCCCGGGTGGCTGTACGTGGAAGACTCCTCCTTCTTGGGCTGTGGGGTCTCTAGCATCGGCCGCTTGGGGTCTCGCAGATAGTTGTTGAAAAACTCCACTTCTTTCTTAACTTCCTCTATTTTTTCTGCATGCTTATTGAAGATGTGCTTACGTACAAAATCAGGACCTGCACCGAAAATCAATGAATGAGTAAATAATATTATTAATAGTTTTTATTTGATTTTTTGTTTGCTATACATTTGTAGGTGTTAGCATTCCGTTGTCAAAAGCATGATCTGTTATCTTGCCGGGCATTTTTGAACTTTAACGTGATTCCGGCATGGCGCCAGTTAATATTTGCGAAAATGATATATGGACAGGGGCGGTCGTGAACGGATTCAATCAGTGTCCCAATATGGCGTACACTAAGGAGCGTATCGTTCCCGTTCCCCAGCAACCGTTCGCGATTGCACAAAAAACATGTTTTTGAGGTTACCTTGATCTGAAGGATTTCCGGTCCGATTGCCCACCACGCAGCGTTCGTTGCACTCGGAATGTTCTTTGCAATGGCAAAAACCCCGTCGCCGTATGTTGTTTGGTTAAAGTGATTAGGTCAGTTCTACCAAACCAGATAGTAATCGGTACAGGAACGGATGTCCCATCTGTGGATGGTCGCCACCGGGCGGTCTACATCACGGAGAAATCGTAATTTTTGGGGTCTCGACTGCCGTCTTCGCTAACGGACGCGTGATTCGTTCAGAGTCTCAGTATGTTGCGCCCCCACGTACATGCGAGGCACGTGCAAAACCGAACCGTCCTCGTTGCCTTAGCGACCGCTTGGCTACGAAAACGGCCGTTTGAGGGTAGGTTATGTTGCCCTAAAACGATTTGGATTAATTAGTGCCGGCCGGGTCGCCATCTTACAGTATTCTAGAGCCCGGAAAATCTCATCTAACGCCTTCAAATCATTCTCGACTAGCCGCGTGGTTCCCGAGTTACAGTGCTTTATAAAAATACTTTCGCGCCCCCTCGCGGATGTGATCAGACCGATTCCCCGATTCCGCGCTACCGCGGTGCAGGGCAGAGGTCACGCGGTACAGGAGCGCCCCAGAGATACTCCAAACTTTCAATGCAAACACTTCCATCAAAAAGTGCGCGTTCCGTGCGATCGCTGCATGAACAAACGAACGCTGCAGATTGCGCAAGAAGTCTCACATATTGAAATAATGAATGCACTTTGAGTAGTATTCGCGACGCTCTTTCCAACGGCCTCAACCGGATTTCTTAAATCTTAACTTAATTTGGAAAATACAATCTTCCGAAAAATTTCGATTATTCCGAAAAAACGGCCAAGATCGGGCGTGCTTTTTTAATTTTTGAGAGAACGACGGAGATAGATATCGGAATGCTTATTTGTGGACGGCCGGGAAGAAATGCTGTTAGCCCGCACGGACCCAAAATTGTCCGTTGGTTTACTAGCGCCGCAGTTTCAAGACCTCTGCGTTTTTCACCCTGAAGACGTTCGTTTTTCTGACCAAGATTGTAGGGCAAGGAACGCTCTATCAAATCGCTCAAACCGCAGGCAGAGACGTCAACTGACAACTCAACAATGCGCCCCCTAAAAACTGTTCATTTCGACCCAAACGTTTCAAAGACGACTCCTGATATTCGTGTCGATTCATGGTTTCTGTGAATGGCCACTTTTTTACGCTTATATTGTTAACTTCTCACTCTGTTTAAGCACAAAATAACGTGGAAATGGTTAGGGGGAGACTCAGATGAAGGAAACCAAATTGACCATGTACTAGTAAAAAAAAAAGAGAGAGCAGGCGATAAGAGATGTAAGGACGTATAGAGGGGCAAATGCAGATTCAGACCACTACCTGGTGGTCACAGGCGTAAAACAAAAGAGTCCACAACAAGCCATAACAGAGAAGACAAACAGGAAACTAGCAATTGAAATGCTGAACGAGGAAAATATAAGAAAAAATTATACAAACGAAGTAGATCAAGTAATAAAAAAAATACAAAAAGAAAAAGATATTAACCAAGAATGATGCAACTTAAGCCAAGGCATACAAGCAAGTGCAGAGCAAATACTTGGACACAACGAGAAGAAAAGATGGAAGGAATGGTTTGACAACCAGTGTGAGGAAATATGCGGGCAAGAAGGGGAATCAAGACTAAAGTGGTTAAGAACAGGGAAGTAGGAAGACTTAGAAGACTACAAAGAACACAGAAAAGAGGCAAGAAGAACATATAAACAAAAGAAGAACGACTGGCTTAAGGAAAAAATGAAGAAATAGAAGAAAACGGCAGAAACAACAATACGTGAAGTTTTTATATAAAGATAAGAGACCAAAATCAAGGACACAAGGTCAGGGCAAGAGGAACAAAAAACGAGCAAGGAAAAACAGAGGACAGCCAAGAAAGCATTAAGAAAATATGGAAGAACTACTTCCAGAAAATATGAAATATGCAACTAGCAATTGAAGATGAGAAAAAGATAAAATTGAGGATAATGAAATTGAAATGGCAAAACCAACGTATGAAGAATTTAAATATGTCATAAACAATAGAAGAAATGGAAAATCGCCAGGTAAAGATGGAATGAATGGAGGACTGATGAAGAATGCAGGAGAACAACTACATGTGAGAATTTATGAAATAGTGAAACAGATATGGACAGGCACAAGAAAAGATCCCGGATAAATGGAAAGAAGGAGCCATAGTGACAATAAAAAAGAAAAGAGACCTGGAAGACTGCCGTAACTATAGTGGAATTACCTCGGCACATAAAATCCTATCAACAATAATACACAGGCGATTCATAAAATACACAAATAATATAATTGGTGACTATCAGTACGGATTCACAGCGACCACATCAACAACAGATGCGTTCCGTTCAACACTGATTCGACCTGGGGAAACCCGCGTTTTGACGTGTTGTCCTGTATTTGATTTTATCCCGATCATTTAAAACGTATTTACATATTTTCGCCCGACCTGGAAAACACCGCATTGAAAGAAGTTTAAAGAATTTACTACGGATATCTCGTTAACCTGGGGCAACCCGCGTTTTCGTTTGGAACTCGCTTTAAGAATTCTAAACAAATCCGGCGTCCTGCTAAAATCGCTAAACCGAGACATAATAAACACAGCTGTCAAATCCGCATAGCCGTTCACTGCACCATTGCTAACATTCGCATCACTGTTAATGTCAATCCTATGTAACCGGAACGAATTTCATTTATTACTAGGTAACCGATAAAACGAGTCCAAGGAAGCTGCTAAAATCCAGTTGCTGCGAGTAATTCCGTTTAACTTCCATTGTAATAATAAAAATTAGTTAGTTGTTTATCAGCTGTGAATCCATCAGTGAAGCGAGCGTGCTGGCCAGCTGTCAGTAACCAACTACGGCAGCACGCTGTCCTCCGCTGACCAGCATCCAGACCATCTGAATTCCAGGACCGAACTAAGGCAGCTTTGATTTTCATTTAAAACTGTTTATTTTGAGTTATTATTGTATTAAGTTTAAATCAAGTATTTTAATTTAAGTTAGTATTGTACATAAATAGGAATAAAACTGTTGAGCCGATAAATAATTTTATTCCCCAGTGAGCCCTGGCTCTGAGTTTACCTGGCATCCAGGCCCGGGACATTACAAGAAGATTTTGTGGCATTTCAATATCTAAAAAATCTGGAATCCCATTTTCAAGCCCGTTTGCTCACAGAAAGACAAAAAATAATGAAGCAACCCAAGATTACAGAATTTTTTAAAATGTAATGTAACAAGATGCTCAATTTTTTTAATAGCTACATATGTATGTACATACATACATATATGTAGACACATTTTATATTACATATTTAGTTTAAGTTTTCTTAGCAAAATGTCCTGCTTTTCTTTCAAATTTAAAAAAAAAATTTTGCTTTATTACTTTTTGTTTATTTTAAGCCATCCCACAACCCGACAAAAAAGCTGGAACCATCGGTATCCGCTCTTGAGAAGTTTCACTGTATTATATAATGGTGAGGCTCTACACTCCATGAAGGACTTTGGCTTGCAACGCAAACACTCAGAACCCCTATATCCTTATTCTCCCGCCCGGTTGTCAAATCTCCAAATTGCATGGTTGAATGATGGCAAATTATTTAAATGATCTGTAATACCATCACCCATTTTAAATATAAATGAGCTGCCATTATATGTGACAGAGTGGCTCATTAGAAATGGCTTGTGAGTACCAATTAAAACTTTACCATTGGGAAGGACTAAAGACTAACCTTTAAACTTCTTCCCCGACAATGGGCACAACCACTTGTCCTTGGCCAATTCCCGGGTGTTGGCTTGTACAAACTTGTCAATTTCCATATCAACATCCTTCAGAGCCAAGTTTACAAGCTTGTTTTCATTCTTATTCTCATCGCGAGGCGGCTTTTCGGGCAAGAAATGTGACATCTTGGCTTCTATGGGTGCCCCGATGAATTGCGAGATATCAGTCTGAAAACAATTACCATTAAACACGGCATTATTAGCTGTAAAACTGGTGTACTTTAGCTGTAGGCGGTGGGCCCCTTGCATGGAGAATCCCACAGCGATTCGGCATTTCATCCTCATTTGGGTATTCACAATGGTTGTAGTAGTCAACAGAATGTACGATGCGTAAATAGAGGATTATCTTGTCTAAAACAGAAATCAGGGAGTCGTCCCGGTCGACGGTAGCGGCAGCATCTTGGGCATCAGAGGTTGGCTCAAGCCCTAACAGTTCTTCTTCCTCTGCACTGGCTTCCTCTATGAGATAGTCTGTTATGTTGTGCAGCACAGGGTTGTTCGAGACAAACCCAAATGTCTAACAGCGAAAAAAAGTTGTAATTATTAATTATCACAACCATTTTAAGAGAGACAGTGAAGTGGTGGATGTTACACTCGAAAACACCCTCTGAAAGGTTTTATCAGAACACACACCTGTTGTGGCTTCTCCTTTTTCTCGTCCTCTTCGATCCATAAGCCGGATTTACCATCGAGATGCAGCACAACCTTAGCAGAAATGCGGATGTCGGACCGAACAACCTGTTTATGAGCAGTGATGCCATTAACAAGCCGGATGCGCCTGCTAAGGTCCCTATTAACGATGGCACCGAGCTCGCAGTCTCGCAGACGAATGTTGTTGAAGTTCCAGCAGATTTCCTTGATGTTGGCGTCCCGTTTGAAGGTTACCCAGCCTCTGCGCATCCATCGGCGTTCTGGCTGGGGGTCTGCCAAGGCAACCCTTAGGAAACCTTCGTACCTGCAGAAAAGGCATCATTTTTTTTTAGTTTTAGTAGAACTCCAGTTAGAAGAATCCTGAACGCATCCCTATCACTTTACATTGGTGCGTCTTCTTCTTATTGTCTCGTTTAGAAATTTTGGTGTCAAGAGTCTGTCCGTGAATTGTATTGCACTCACTATGAACCTGTACATATTTTCCTCCACTCTTTTCTGGCCAATGTAGATTTCTCTTCTCCGACATTCTTGGTTCATGTCTTTATTGTTCGTCATCGCGGTTTTTTTTTTAAATGAATTGGAAAAAATGTAATGAAAACTAGTTACCTTGAGCACATGGCTTCCACTTCCTGCCGGGTGATGGTGGGTGCCAAATTTCTAAGAAAAATGGAGGTAGTTTTGTGTAAAGCTCGCGGTTTTTCAGGTTTAACATCATCCTCTATCATTTCTACTTTCTTTTCCTCCTCCTCCTCTTCCTTTTCCTCTTCTTCTTTTTCTTTCTTTTCCTGCTCTTCCTCCTCCTTGGGCTTTTCCTCTTCCTTCTCTTCCTCACTGTCGCTACTGCTTGATGAGCTACTACTGCTACCCGAATAAGAACGTTTACGTTTTCGCTCTGAAAAGAGAAAAATAAGTTAGAGAAAAAAATCTAAAACTCAAAATAAAACGCACCCTTCTCCTTCGGTTTCTTTGCTTTTTCCTCTTCCTCTGGCTTAGTTTCAGGTTCGTCTTCTTTCATTTGGCCTTCCTCTTCTTCTTCATCTTTCTTTACTACTGGTTCGTCAGTCTCCATTTTCTCTTCGCTTTTCTTCTCTTCACCCTCTTCTTCCTCCTCCTCCTCATCATCTTCTTCACCCTCTTCTTTAGTCGGTTTTTCAGTGGTTTCCTCTACAACTGCTTCCCCATTGGTTTTTGCAGGTTCTTCAGGTGGTTTTTGTTCTTCATTGTCTAGTTCCCCGTCCTCTTTGTTTGGGTTCGTTGTTACAGTTTCTGCACCGTTTCTCTTTTCAGTTGGCTCTTCTGGCGGTTTTTGTTCCTTTTTCTCCAATTCTAAGCCAGAAACAAATTATATATCAAGCTTTCTGTTACAAATCTGATTTTCTAATTAGAAAATTAAGTTTTTAACTGAATGTTCCAAGCGTTTCCAGACCAAAAACTCATGAAGGAGTAAGTGGTAGGATATGCAAGGTTTTGCTATTCCAGTCCATTAGCACAGAAAAATCATAGAGGGGAAGTTTCTGTATGGGATGGAACTGGTCAATCGTTCTATTATTCTTCTATATTTACCTGTGTACTCTTGTTCAAGAGCAGCAACGTCTTCTTCTCCACCTCCTTCTAGTTTAATCACTACTGTGTCCAATAATTTAAGCAGATCGTTTGTTCGTACGCTGTCAACGCTCACAGAGCCAATTTTGGTGGTATTTAGAAGATCCATAAACACTTCCACTCGTTTCTGGTAAACATAAATTTTTAATTTAATCATTTGCTTAATATAACTTATAATGCTTATTAAAAACGCTGAAATAACCCATTTTAATTCATACTGACCAATCATATAAGATATCTCACATATGGATGTCAATTAATCAAATAGGACGCCTCAGATGGTTTTCAATATGTAACTTGTATAACAAGACACTAAAATTCACGGGAGAGCGGTGCATTGGAGGAAAGTTATCTAAGGAACGGATCACAGTATTGGTACGTGCAAATTTAACTGGTACCGAAAAAAGAAAATTACTCGTGATTGGCAAGGCAAAAAATCCAAGCTGTTTTAAAAATATAAAACGCCTTCCAGTTAATTACAAAGCGAATAAGAAGGCCTCTATGACGTCGAACCTTTTTACAACGGAATTGCGTCAATGGGATGAAGAATTGCGGCAGAAAACCCGAAACATCTTATTACTTGTTGATAATTGCCCTGCACATCCGGATGTCCAACATTTGCAGTTTATTAAAATGGTTTTTATGCCTCCAAATACAAGCTCAGAACTTCAACCCATGGATCAGGGTGTTATACATTCCCTAAAAAGTTACTACAGACAATTTCTTCTTTTACGAATAATTAACTGCATTGATGAAGGACAAGATCACAAGTAAATTTGCTAGATGCTATAAATTTTGTTCATAAAGCCTGGCAAAAGGTAACGACAGACACGATAGCTAATTGCTTCAGACATGGGGGATTTTTTAATACAGAACAAGTACAAGAATACGATTCAGATGACGAGTTGCCCTTGTCCGAGTGGTTGAATAAACAACGTAACAAAGAAAATGATGTCTCGGTGCCTTTATTTTAATGATTGATATGGGCAGATTTCAGGATTGTGACCGTGAAGCTTACATACTTGTGGACGAAAACATTGCAACTACAGAAATTTTAAGCGACGAGGACACTATTCGAGAAACCAAAAATAAGCAAGTTGAAGAAATTAGCAGCGACGATGACGACGAATCGGTTTCGGGGAACGATCTTGCCATTCCAACAGTAAAAGAGGCAAATAAGAAAACAAATGATATCTGCTATTTTCTGTAATCGCGTAATATCCCAGATAGTATATTAAATAGTTTTGCCGAAGCAGATGCTTACATCGACAAACTTTATTCGGCTAGTAATACTAAGCAGACAAAAATATCCGATTTTTTTAAATAAATATCTATTAAATACGTGTTTATCGTTCTTACATAAATGTTTCTATATTTATGGTACAAATGTAGACGATTATGGATAATAAAGTAAGTTTATAGTAATTCGCACATTTTTTGTTGTTGTAACTCTTGTAACGAACTTGTCCCTTAAAGTTCATTATAACCAGACTTCACTGTATATTATACTACAAAGGCTCAGAAAACGAAAGCCAACGTGGTGTAGGTTTCATAATTAACAAAAAGATATCAGCACATACTATAAAATTCGATAACGAATCTGAGAGAGTAGCCTCGATAATCACTCAATTTTCCCTAAAATACAAAATAAAAATAATACAGCATTACGCACCAACATTGACTCATACAGATGAAGAAATGGAAGCCTTTTACAATAAATTAGCAAACAATATAAATAAAGACAGCACTACCCTCACTCTAATAATGGGAGACTTCAATTCAAAATTATGGAAAAGAAGTAAATGAAGAATATAAGGGCAACTTCAGCTTTGAAGAAAGAAATGAATGGGGAAATACGCTTCTGGAGTTTTTAACTGCACACCGCCTATACAAAATGAACTCCTTCTTTACCAAAAAACAACAAATAAAGTGCACTTAGACCTGGATTAGTCCAGATCTCAAAAACTAAAAACAAGTGAAAAACACATAGTACAAGATGTAACAACTTCCAATTCGTTCAGTATAGTGATCACAGGCTAGTAAGGGCAAAAATTGCAATAGACACAGAAACGAAAAGACGACTGTTGAGAAAACAAATAACAAAGATTATACCGAGAAACTGAAACTAAACGCCTCAGAATACGAAAAAGAGTTCAACAAACAATTAAAAAAGGAGAAGTGGGATTCAGAAGATATAAATAAAATGAACGATATAATTATAGATGTAATGAAGAAAGCTGGAGAAAAATCTGCTAAAATAAGAAATTCCAAGTTCTAAATAAAACATAAGAAAAAAGGCAATTATTTAAGAAAGGTAAATATGAAGAATTTAGACAAACGGCAAAGGAAACTAGAAGGATGATAAGAAAAGACCTGCAAAACTACTACGAAATTAAAGTGGAAAAATTAATAGAGGAAAACAAGGAAATAATAAAATGTCTTAGGCGAAACGACACTAAAAGACGAAAACGGAAAAGAGATAACAAAAGTGGAAGAAATTATGAAAGAAACAGAATAATTCTACACGAACTTATACGACACGAAAACCTAACAACACTACAACCGACGACAGAAAAATAATCAACGTAGGTCCAGAAAAAATGCCAGATACAATAACTGAAGAATTAAGCTATAGTCTTCCTAACGGATCTTTTCCATCACGTGATCAATGTTTCATATAAGCTCAAACAAACGAATCATATCATTCTCCTTTTCTATCACCTATAAACCTTTGGGTAACGTACGTTGAACAGAGACGCTTCGTACTGCGACCTACTACTGTCATATTTTTAATACGTCAAACAACGACGGAAAAATGTCAATTGGCGGTCGCCCACTTCGGCGACTACTGCTGAAGTCAATTGTATTTTGCGTTTGCTATCATTACAGTCGACGCTGTCATCACAGAACAAGCTGTCATTCTCGTTTCGTTTATCATTTTCGTCTGTTATTATTATCAGCTTCATCATTTAAAAAACAGTTCTTGTAAGAACTAAATCGTATCAAAGCAAATATTACTACGTGCATAATGCCGTTTACTAGTTAAAGAATTAGCATGCCGGGCAAACGTCTTGGTTCTCAAGCCCAAAATTTGGTTATTAATCTGTTGGAGTATTTCACTGCTGAAAAGGAAAATGGGGGACCTTTGATCAATATTAATTCCATTCAACAGGTACGTTAT
>JABXWE010006607.1:0-58598 GCA_014611495.1 Limonius californicus | reverse complement strand
CCCGCTGGGGCGACCGCAATTCAGTTAGTTAAGTTTAGGGTGCATGCTGCATGAATGGTTAGTGTGTAAGGGACGCCCGCACCCCCCTGAAGTAATGCGAAAGCGGTTCCGGGGGGGGAACGGTAGTA
Source organism: Limonius californicus (assembly GCA_014611495.1). Taxonomy (NCBI): domain Eukaryota; kingdom Metazoa; phylum Arthropoda; class Insecta; order Coleoptera; family Elateridae; genus Limonius; species Limonius californicus. Next base: position 58,470 of record JABXWE010006607.1, on the reverse strand, counting down.
TGAATGTGTGAAAAAAAAAAGATCGTCATACATAATGTCATACATCTTTTTTTGGACTATTTGGCTAGAAATATTTACCATTCGTTGCTCATATCTAACAAGTTATATTATATTAATGTCTAATTGGAATATAATCAGTCCAGATCGCTGTTATCAGAAGTCATGTAGATATTTTGCGGTAGTCTTCTTTTAAAGGGCTTGTGGATATTTTTGGTCCCCGGTGAATAAAATGCGCTACTATTACACAAATTGATTTTTTAGAAGAAGTCTTTGGATATTTGTTTGATAAATTGTTGAATCGTTGGAATATCTAGGTCCTTGTCTATTTGGGCGTTCCTCACAAACCACCGGGTGTTGGTACGTACGCGCAACACCTGGTTTTGTATTACTTGGAGTTTGTTTATGTGTGTTTTTGATGATGACGCCTATATTGGACACGCATATGTCAGTATTGGTCTTAGGACTAATTTGTATAACAATATTGCAAATGTTATTTTAAGCGCGGATTTGTTATTTAAAATGGGATATAATTGAGACGGTCTAACGTAGCCCGCATTCGCTTTTTTGTTAATATGTAAACCCCAATTTAATTTTCCGTCCAGATGAACACCTAGATATTTAACACTGCTATCATTAGGATTCCACACAATCTCTTGGTCATTTATCACTATTTGTGGCGAATTTACTTCTTTTCGTAGTATGAAGATCTTAGTTGCACATTTATTTCTATTAATTATAATACACCACTGATTACACTATTTCATTATTTCGTTCGTGGCTTGTTGTAAAACACTAATTGCTTTTTACATATTTTGATGTTTAGCTACTATGGTGCATCATCTGCAAACATATACAGGGTGTCCCAGAATTGCCACTGAAGCTTCTGGTAGCCGTGTTCTCCTATGCTTCCTGAACAAAAAACCCAAGAACAAAATTTGTCTCCAAGGCTTAATTTTCGCTCACGAAGCAAAAAAAGAATAATAAACTTAGCAACACTGTTGCAATTACTTTAACGGAGTAAAATAAACAAAGTAGACTATCTGTTACTAATGATTATGCAAAAGGCACACAATAGAATGTAATTTAGAATTACGAGCTCCCTTAGGATGATGCTCCTTTGAAACAATTTTTAAGTAAATAGTGTATTTTAATGTTAAAAAAAGCTTATTGAAATTAATATTTTATTTATTAATAAACTACAACATCTGCTCAAAATGCGCTCCATCAGCTTCAATCCATTTGGTAGTTCGCACAACAATCGCTTGTTCTACACTCTCTAGCATTCGCTCATCAACAGTTGCTGCTGCTTGATGTTTTCTGTTAATTAATTCTTCCTCATTGTCAACAGGCATTAAATACATTAGATTTCTTAAGTGTCCTCATAGGAAGAAATCCAAAGGCGTCAGATCTGGGCTTCTGGCAGTCTAGGGCACTGGTCCTCCACGACCTACCCATCTTTGTGGATAATGCTGATTAGACCACTGTCTCACCAATGCCGCATAATGTGAAGGAGCCCCATCTTGTTACACCCACATGTCACGCCGAACCAGAACAGGAACGTCATCGAAAAGATAAGGAAATTCTTCATTTAAAAAATTTAAATAGTTATCTGCATTCAGTCTTCGGGGTAGTATAAATGGCCCAACAAGTTTATTGCCGATTATTCCTGCCCACACGCTCACAGAAAAACGAACTTGATAGTTTTGCACTCTCAAAGTTTGAGGATTTTCATGTGCCCATACATATTGTTATGAATATTGAAATTACCATTTGTTGTGAATGTTGCTTTATCCGTCTCCAACAGCTTATTCAGGAATCTTGGATTTGCTCTGCTGGTTTCTAAAAGCCACTCACAAAAATTCCTCCTAGGTTCTTCCAAATTAGGATTTCTAACTCTTCGCGGCCGACCTACATTAGAATGACTTGGAAGAATATTTCCAGTCTCCCTAATTCGTTCCATTGCAGTCGATATTACAGTATGGCATGGATGTCTCCGATCAGGAAAACGCATAAACCCTTGCAGCTTCGTTGTAATTACCTCGCATTCGCCAAGAACCAAAATCTGCATATTCACTTGCAATATAATCCATAGTAACGTAAAGTAAATTAAAGAATCCAAACACAAAATAGCTTAAGTAGACAAAATAATAACTGCCACTGTCACAAAATTTGGAAATTCGAAATAAAAACATTTTTCAAATTCAAATTCTGGGACACCCTGTAGATGTGGGGAGTATATCCGCTCTAGGATATCATGAATAAAAACGTTAAATAGGATTGGTCCTGAAACGGATCCTTGGGGTACTCCTGCTTCTATCAGTCGAATTGTTGATGTCTACGTATTTATTCTCACCATAAATCTTCGATACTCTAAGAAGGATGACACTATTTTCAGTAGATATGGTGACATTTCTAATTGTTGCCTTTTGTATAGTAGTCCGTTCGTCCAGATTTTGTCGAATACTTGCATTATGTCAACGAAAGCAACCGCAGTAAATTTCTTATTTTCGAATCCTTGTTCTATTATTTGCGTGAATCTGAGAAACTGATAGTTTGTAGGATATTTCACTCCAAATCCAAATTAAAATTTAGGAATGACGTGTAGCCTTCGATATTTTTGACAGTGTTGGTAGTAAATTAATAGATCTGCAGTTCGTAACTTGGTTTTAGTTTTTTCCTGGTTTCTTAAATATTATGATAACGGTTAATTTCAAATAATTTGGAAAGTACCCAAGACGTAAGCAACTGTTTGCATATATTTTCGGCATAATGTTTCTTAGAACTATGTTAGGTAACATAATTATCATGTCTTGAGCTTTTCTTGTTTGGGGGGTCCTGGATTAGACTACTGATTTCTTCTGGTGTTGTATGTTTAAAATCATTCGTGTTTTGTAATATTCCTGCCGTTATCGTGTTATTTATTTCCCCAAAGAAATGCTCATTGTGTTGATGAACTGCTGTTGTAAAAATATTTTGAAAATGGTTGACGAAGATATTGCATTTTTACTGATCTGTGGTATAGCTTTGGATGTTGAGGACAATAGCTGGTATGACTTCTTGTTGTAAAATATTTCTTGTTGCACGCCACATTGTCTGGAGTCCTACTTCTAGTTCGCTTATGTATTTTTGGTATATTTCCATTTTGTATTTGTCTAAATGCTATTTAACCGGGTGAATAAGTCGATGTTAATTCCGTTTTCACGTGTGCTCGGTTGTTGTTTGCCACAGTCTTCGTGTTCGATGTTTTCGTTTGATCAAATCTATTATAAATTTAGGGGGCTGATTTACGTTCTTATAACACCGTTTAAAAAGTTATTATTAATTGTTGCAGTAAGTTGGTAGATAGACATATCGATTTCCGCGCTGGTGGTTATATTCAGGGGGCAGGTTGTGTATTTGTTCAGTAATATTTGGAATTGTTCCCATTCTAGGGCTCCGTTAATAAGTTTAGGTATTGGCTTTATTATTGGGGTTCTATTTGAAAAGTTACAATAACTGGTAAGTGGTCCGAGTCCATTTCCAAAATTACAGTTTGTTGAATTAGAATGTTGACGTTTCTATGAATTATTATGTCTAAGATATCTGGTTTGTATTCTGTTCGGTATGGATAATATATTACCTCTATTGGAGCAACTATCTGCGCCGTACATTCAGTTGTATAGTAAATAACTTAACGCCGTTCGGGTTGTTAACCCGACATCCTCATGCTGTATGCTTACAGTTTAAATCCCCTACACTACTAGAGTTGATGTGGCTATACCTTTGTGTTGTGAGTTCGTTACTTAACTCTTCATCTGTTATTGATACCGGGATGTTTCCCATAATTACTTGCAATTTTTTTACTTCAGGATCTTTGAACGTATGATAATCAAGATTATTCTCAGTACAAAATTTACTTATTTTCCTGTAATCGTTTACAGTTGTTAGTTATATTTGTAATTGATTTCCTTTGTGTGTAACGGTGAATTCGTCTGTTGCCTGTTGTTTTATGTCTTTGATTATTTCTTGCTATTTGAGTAAATTTGCGTTGTGCAAAGAAATTGGTGGTATTTTTATTTCATCATCATCAGCTGCCAGGATTTAACCGTTGTGGTTTATTCCGGTCTCATATAAACTTATCACTCCACCGTTTCTTTGGTCGTCCCAGTCTTCTTTTCGTGGTCGATAATGTAGTAGTTGTTTTGTGATACGACAGTACTCCATTCTTAATATGTGTTCCCTCCAGTTTTGTCTGTATTGGTCAATTTTTGTTAATAAATTAAACTTTTTTAGCTCCTGGTGTATCTCGTCATTTCTCTTATGGTCTAGTAGCGTATATCCAGCTACCCATCTTAGAAACTTCATCTCAGTAGATTTAATTGCATTTCTTTCTTTTAGCGTGAGGGTCCAATTTTCTGATCCATATAATAGCGCTGGGACAGCCATTACTTTATAAAATTTTAATTTTTTATCATTATTAACTAGCCGTAGATGTCTTCTGATGATTCCGCACATTTGTCTGAATTTGTTTAGTTTATTGCATACATCTTTACTGTTTGTGTATCTAACTTTCAAGCCCAAATAATTGAAACAGTTTACTTGTTCAATAGTTTCATCGTCTATAATAATTTTCGCTCGTATCGGTTCTTCACCTTTAAGAGCTAGGACTTTGGTTCTTTTTATTGAAATTTTAAAATTGTATTTTTTGACATTTTATTTAATGTGTAGATTATCTTCTGTGGTTGCAAAGACTGTTTGGTCGTCAGCAAACAGAATAGTGTCGATTTCGATATTGTTTATTTTAAAGTGTCTTTTTATTTTGTTTTTCCAGTCTTCTACGACTTGGTCTATATATATGTTAAAAAGCGACGGCTATAGAGGGCATCGTTGTCGTACTCCGCAGTTTATTGTTTCGGTTTGTCTTTCCTTCCTTCCGTTTCTTGTGTGGATAGTAATTTTATTTTCTTCATATATGTTTTGACATACTTTGATGAGATGCTGGGGTATGCCTTTATTTAACATGATTTTCCAAAGTTGATTTCTATTCACTTTATCGAAAGCCTTTTTGTAGTCTATGAAGGCTATATAAGTAGGTAGGTTAAATTCTCTCCTTTTTTCGATCATTTTCGTAACGGTAAAGATGCAGTCTGAGCATGATCTACCTTTTCTAAATCCATGTTGTGTTTCCGATAGGATTGTTTCTGTTATTATGTTCAACCGTCTTGTCAAGATAGTGGCATATAAATTATAACAAGTATTAAGTAGGCTGATTCCCCTGTAATTGTTACAATCTTTGCGGTCGCCGCGTTTGAATATAGGCGTTATTGTGGCTATTTTCCAGTTCTCTGATATATGACCAAAACGCCAGTATGTGTTTATGAAATCTAGTAGTTGCATGTGTAGGGCGGCCGGAGCGTATTTTATAAGCTCTATATTTATTTTGCCTGTACCCGGCGACTTTTTATTTTTAGTGTGATGCAGCGCTATGAGGAATTCATCCATTGTAATAGTGTATACATGTCCGTCTATGAATGTTTGTGTAACCTCTTGTTCCTCTGCTTGTTGTGTCCATAGGTTTTAATAATGGGCTAACCATATTTCTTCATTGATTGTGTTAAGTCTTATGTTGTCCCTTTCATTATTATTGAGATAGCGTAATATTTTATAGGCTTTGTCTTGTCTGCCATGTATGTCGTGTTCAATTTCACTTATATATTTTCTCCAGATTTCTCGCTTAATTTGTCGTCCTCTCTTCTTACTATTGCGTTTCTGTAATTGTATTCTGCTCTATCTTTATCTGATGTTGTATTTTGGTACTTCAGGTATGCTTTTTTCTTGTTTTGTATATGTGCCTATCTCCTCATTCCAAATTTTTAGTCCTTTGTTGTTGATCCTCTTAGTTCTTATTCCTAGAGCTTCTGTGGCGGCTCGAATTATTAGGTGTTTGATCTCTTCGCATTCTTGATTTATGTTTCTGCTGACCGCTTTTTGCTGGAGGTATGATAATATTCTATTTTGATACAGTACCTAATCTGATACTTTCATCTTGTAGTAGGTGGACTTTTAAGGTCCGCTCTTGAAATTTATTTTTTGTAGGTTGTTTCTTCCACCAAGAGGGTACAGCTATTTTTGATATCAGTAAGAAGTGGTCTGTGTTTATATTGGGACGTCGATAATCTCTTGTGTCTTGCACAAGGTTTGATAATTTTTTGTTTACTAGTACATAATCAGTTATGGATTGTCTACCTCTCGCACTCCACGTAAATTTGTGAATGTTTTTGTGTGGGTAGTACGTATTTGTTATTCTGGAATTGTTTAAACGGCTAAATTCAAGTAATTGTTCTCCATTGCTATTTAGGGTTTCCTCTCCATGTGGTCCCATGATATTTTCTATTGGTGTGTTACCTACCCGAGCGTTTAAATCTCCAGCGATAATGATGTTGTCGTTCTTGTTTACTTTATTTAGATTCGTTTGTAGGGTTTCATAGAATTCCTGTGCATCTCTTATGCGGCCTTCTTCAGGGCTATAGGCGCCTATTACAGTTGTGTATCCCCTTAGTGTTTTATATCGAATTACGATTAATCTTTCATTTACAAATGTATGTTCGTCGATGTTGTTTTTTCATTTTTTATTTATGAGGATTGCTACTCCAGCCGCTGCGTGTTGATCAGCAGGAACTCCACTGTATAGTAGTACATAATGCTCTAATTCTATCGATCCTTGGAGTTTTTTCTTCGTTTCTGCAAGTATGGCTACATCTATGTCTTTGTCAATTAATTCTTTTTCTAGTTCTAACTCTTTGTATCTGGTGGTTTTATTTTTGGTACCGATTCATCATCTGGTTCCTGTTGTGTTTTATGCTATTGGTCTGTGTTATGGTTACTTGGGGTGTCCATTTGGGTTATGACCGTAGTGTCTTGGCCTTGTTGAGCGATTTGATGAGCGCTATGAATGCTGCTTGCAGCTATAAAGTATTTATTGTTTTGAATTAGTCTAATCGATTCGAAAAGATATTTTTATTAATCCGGCTTTCTGGTGGTGAAAGCTTTTCACTAGGGCGTTTAGTCATAGTAAGTTTTAAAATTGAACTTCCCCGCTGGGGTTCAATTGAGTGATATGTAAATGAATTAATTTAATTTATTTAATTAACGTTTTGAATAAGTTGCCGCACGAAACTTCGCTAATACACATATTAATATCTATATGTACAACTTTTAGCACGGCACACTTCCGCAACACGATACGCATTCTATGGCTATTGGCTCCCGACTTCCTACATTTTTAAGAACACGAGCAAAAGAAGAACTCAATACAATTTAAGTGAAAATTGTTATCAAACATTTTTGAGAAAGCTATACTTAAAAGACTAAACATAGAACTATCAATAAAAAATGCAATTCCAGTTTTTCAGTTTGGTTTTAGACCGAAACATTCAACAAATCATCAATTATTAAGGATATCTGAAACCATTCAACGAGGATTTAAGCGCAAACAACACACAGTTATAGCTTTTCTGGACATAGCAAAAGCATTTGATACGGTATGGTTTGATGGACTGTTATATAAATTGATTAAACTCGATTTACCGCACTATCTGCTGCTAATAATCAAATCTTTTCTGGAAGATAGAAAGTTTTTAGTCAGAATTAACCCTACTGTCTCAGCAATCAAAGATATATTGGCTGGAATACCAGGATCAATTTTGGGACCAATCCTGTACAATGTGTTCATGCATGACATCCCACGCCTGTCCAATTCTACCATTGCAATGTATGCACGACACTGCAATCGTCAATCAAAGTCAAAACATTGATGTAGCTGTCCAACAACTCCAAGAAAACTTAAACGAACTAAGCGACTGGCTAAAGAAATGGAAAGTAAACCTCAACCCTACAAAATGCGAAGCAATAATTTTCACCCTGTGACGACCAAACAACTTAGTAATAGATGACCAACTCATACCATAGAATAGTCCCGATCAAGGAGTGAAGTACCTAGGAGTTCATCTTGATAAACGCCTAACTTGGAGATTACATTTAAATAAGAAACTGAATAAAGCTCATGCAAGGTTATCACAGTTGTATCCGATAATAAACCGCAGAAGCCCTCTAAAACTCGACTGCTCTCTGCTTATTTACAAATCATTGCTACTGCCAATTATGACATATGCCTGTCCAGTATGGGATGCTGCTCCCAAAACAAAGATAACAGCCGCAAGTCTTTCAAAATAAAATTCTACGATTAGCCACTAATTCACCATGGTTTGTACGTAACAATCAAATCCATAGCGAACTACAAATGCCTATAATTGAACAATTTATCAAAAAATGTATTAGTTCCTTCCACGATAAACTCGCGGAATGTCCTGGCACTAACCACTATGGAACAGGAGAAAAATCAATCCACAAGCGACTCAAACGCAAACTACCGCAGGACATATTGTCAACATCTGAAGAAGAAATTAGTGATTGAAGTTATTCAGTGAATGACTTCCTAATGCGATAAAGTGAAAATGTGCAATGAACAGTTCTGTGTATAGCTCTTCTGTAGCTGATCCGGAAAAATGTATATTAAAAAAAAAGGAAAATTTCAAGTTATTATTATAACGTTGTGAAAAAAATTGATAGTGCTATGATGTGATAGCTAAAAGATTAAAGAGCAAACATGAAACTGGCAGTTTATTCTTTGTTTTTGGGATATGTTTCGAAAGCTAGTGCCAGTGGGGTGGTAGCTCAGTTAGCAGACCCCTTTTTGTGGAAAACTTCATTTATGGCTGGTTTAGATTTCTAGCATTACATCACCATATAAAAATCTTGTGCTCCAACCCACCTTACACAATTCAACAATCTGGTTGGCAACTGTGAAATGTTAATGCTAAAAACTGTATCTGGAATTTCTGTCGTTCGGATTCAATGTTAGACCGTAGACTTTCCCTGTTCCAACTTTAGTGCTGAGGAGAAGCACGTGGCAGGGAAGAAGCTGGTGTACAGCAGTGGGTCGAAAGGGCTGATAACAAACGAACGAAATTTAAAAACTAAGTCCGCTATATCAGTTTTATCAATTTAACCGAGCTTGTATTTCTTCAGATTTTCGAAGTTTCAAAATACAGTCTTAAAATTGAATCCTGTATATAGTTTACCAATAATTTTATACTTCTTCTTTATATTTATTTCAAGACAGTTTCAATTAATTTCAAAGACATCTCGCTGACGGTTTCCTTCCTTTCACTTCGGCAAACTTTAAAAGAATTACAACTACTTACGTTGTTACATGCTTTATTTCGGTCTCGAAACCCTACAAACATGCTGGATTAGCGTTTAAAATTTGTTGCAGTTGTGGGTAGATATAATAGCAAATCTGCAGATTTAATGATAAATTAATAGGAATACATTCTATTTATATTTTGTAGCAGCAGCGCAACCCGCAACAACTGATGAATTACTAATTTAATAAATTAATTAAACTTATAAATATAATTATAATGAGTCATATTTTAAACTAGCATTTACTAATCGATTAACTATAATAGAATTCGCTGGAAAAGCAATTTTAAATTCTTACGACCCCTAGAAACAAAAGGAAGAGGTTCTAATTAAATTTTAAGGAGGATGAAAAATTTAATTTGCATTTTGCAGTAAGACGTCAGTTATCTGACAATATCGAAAAGGTAAACGTTGGTGCAACAAACATCTATAGAAGAATTCCTACAGTGTTGTTTATTTTTTAAGCCGTATTACCTTGAGGGTTTTTATAGTTACTACATTTTTCAGTAAAATTATGCATAACATCGTACCGATAAGCGTAATAAACTAAACGTTCTAGAACACGTACGGTTGGAGTTGTGTTGTAATATGTTGTATGTTATTGGGGGTGCGATTTCAAACACAGATTGTGAAAACTGGTATAAACTCAGAGTAAGTTTACATTCACATAATTTGAATGAACAATGGAGTTGGAGAGCAAATGTTGTAATGGATGTATTTAAGATTGATATACAGGGTTCGGCACTTTTATTGAACGCACCCGGTATGAGCGACGTTTATTTATCTTTCTGCAAACGCAGCATTAACCCGACTCTGCAGCCTGTTAAGTGCGGGGAAAAGACAGAAGTCAGGAACCAGTTCTCGACCTGAGTGTTACGCAGATTTAAAACAACCTCCGGGCGTCCGAATGAGTGTAATTTACCAATACCTAATTACTTTCGCTTTCTGCGGTACCATTCACGGGACGTCCGAAAAATTGGATTATTCGGTTTCCCAATAATTCTGAAAATATCCCTTAAAGTATGTCGCAATGTTGAAAAATCTACCAAGAGCAAGTGGTGTTGAGAGAAGGTAGCTGCAACAACTCCACCACCGCATCCAGGCATTGACTCAAGCTTTACACCCTCCCATCGAAAAAGGTAAATTTTCAAAACCTTTTTAGTTAGTCTTCAGCTGTTCCATTAATTTTACCTGGGGAGGCCGCCGGAAACGCATGCCGCTAATGTGCAATCTTCTGCAATTAGTATATATTTTGTATATTTTAGTCCAAGAACTTTAGCGATATAAGGAAACACTGCGTGTACAAGGCTTTCCTGCAATATCTTCTTGTCCAGGTATTATTAGCTTAGATTTAATTGTTTTGGGATCACCTGTGCGTGACCATGTTTAATCTTAATATTGTTCCTTTCAAATTGTGTTTTTTCCGCCTCTTTAATTTAATTAAATGTCTTGTTAATCTCAAGTCTATTCTACTTTGATCTTTGTTAAAAGTAATGTGAATGATTCCTAAGGATAGCTGAGAGTGATTGTTGCACCTCCTTGTTTACGGGGCTAGTAAATTTGCATTTATTTTAGGAATAATTGCGTGAAAAGGTAAGTTCCATCACCCACAACCTTCGGTTTGGCCCCTCCCCCGCCCTCTTCCTCTGAGCTACGTTTAAGCCCGTAACAAACGAACGTGGTTTGTAACACTAAACCTTAATGCTTCAAAAAACACCTGAAGGACCCAAATTAATTTGACAGGACATGTAATATGGCTATTGTCGTTCACCTATTTTCAACCCCAAAGTTGAAGTGATTTTTACCCTACAAATCTTAAATGTCTAGAGGTTATAAAAAGCTAGATGAATTTGCTTCACACTAGTGTTATATTTTTCTATTGCGAGCATTAATTCTCGCAGAAGTGCAGTCTAAAATTTCAGGGTAGTAAATATTTGAAATGAGCGTCACCAGCGCCCACGCAGTAATAAGGGATTTATTCAAAATGTCGTCCCACATTCTGAATCATTTGCGGAGTAATTAGAGAGCATTTGTTGATTATACGTTGTCGTAAGTCTTGTGAGGAATTGGGTTGAGTTGTGTAAAGTTTACTCTTTAAATGACCCCACAAACAGAAATATAGCGGAGCTAAGTCTGGCGACATTGTGGTCCGTTCGATAGGTCCCCTTGTTCCAATCTATTAACCCGAAAACCTTCGATCAAAATACTGTCGAACAACCAGTGCATAATGCGGAGGAGCTTTGTCTTGTTGGAATATCAAACGATCATCGTTTTCTATAATACCAGTTAACATTGGATCAATGTTGCCTTGTAGCAATACCAAGTCAAAGTACCAGCGGGGTCATTCCATACCCAGTCAACTTATGTTTGGACCTTCACATCATCGATTTTAATGAAATTAAGGGGTAAGTGGTAGTATATGGAGATATGTAAAAATACAAATTCTGGGGCTTGAAATATTAAGGGCTTTTAAGTTACGGGCTATCAAATTTGGACCATTTTTTCTTCAAAAACGTTCAGCTTTTAGTTTAAATAAATATAACTATTTTCCGAAAATTATTTAAGTAATATTATATTACATTATTTTAAAAGAATATGAAATGTGCTTTCATTTGATATATAGCTTGCCAAAATTTTCTTGTTATATTCATACAAAAGATACGCCTACTTTATCAGAAATGTCTTTGCGAATTGTCGAAAGTAGGTGTAATTCAACTTGATAAAAAAAATTGAGTATATGCAGACTATAATCCTTTATAACGGTGGAAAGTTTTATCGTGGGATCGCAATGGGAACGCAGTGAAAAAAAATACTTTCTGTCGGCAACTCAAACGACAGCTAAAATTGCCAATCTTGCTTAAAACAAAAGAAAAACTCAGTTTGTTGTCGTGGAAACATGATAAGACTTTAAAAATTGGCTTCTAGAGTTAATAATTTATTGATTTCGCATAATTTTAGTTAGCATAAAAAAGTTCTACTTACAAATATTTATAATAACAACTGATATAAACAGAAGCAACTATTCTCACATATTTACAATAATAATATAACGAAAAATAGCTATTTATGAGATTGATTTATATAATAATTAAGATAACAAAAACTAGTATTTATGAAAACTTACAAATAGTCATGATCATAACGAATAACTAATTACGAATATTTATAATAACGATATTAACTAATCAATTATATACAAATATTTACAGCAATGGTTCACGTAAGCAGAAACAGATATTCGTGAATAATAGCAATCGTAGTATAGCCAAAACAATTATTTGGAAATTGAACTAAATACCTACATACCACGACGTTATATCAAAAATTATGTGTGACAATCCTACAAAATTATGTTACCTCAGTAAATTTGAAAGCTGTCCACCAATAGAAGATTTTAAAGCTTTTATATTTAGAAAATGGAAGAGTCGATTATTGAAAATGTTGCTTTCAAGCAGCGATGAATTTGTGGACTACTTCTGTGAAAAATTATAGGTTCTAAAACGACATTCTTTTAATGCTCGTGAACAGTCAAATTACTTTATGCATTTGAAGAGCAGCATAAATGAAAACGAAGCAATTTTGAGTCACACACAATATGAAGAAGAAAAAATTCTATTACAGAATCGATTTAATAGAGCATCACAATTAAAAGGTATACAGAAGTACCACTGTTTCAATCCACATTCCAGAACGCAAATAAAATCTAAATTATATTCATTTTCAAAAGACGAAATCGTTGTAAATATTCTTAAATAATTCGAATCCGAATATCTGTTTCTACTTACGTGAACCATTGCTGTAAATATTTGTAAATAATTGATTAGTTAATATCGTTATTATAAATATTCGTAATTAGTTTTTCGTTCTAATAATGATTATTTTTAAGTTTTCGTAAATACTAGTTTTTGTTATCTTAATTATTATATAAATCAATCTCATAAATAGCTATTTTTCGTTATATTATTGTTAATTATGCGTGAATAGTTGCTTCTGTTCATGTCAGTTGTTATTATAAATATTGGTAAGTAGAACTTTTTTATGGTAACCAAAATTATGCGAAATCAATAACTGTAGAAGCCAATTTTTAAAGTCTAATTAGGTTTCCACGACAACAAACTGCGTTTTTCTTTTGTTTTAAGCAAGATTGGCAATTTTTGTGCAGCTGCCGACAGAAAGTATTTTTTTTTCACTGTGTTCCTATTGCGATCCCACGATAAAACGTTCCACAGTTATAAAGGATTATAGTCTGCATATACTCAATTTTTTATCAAATTTAATTACACCGATTTTCGATAATTTGCAAAGACATTTCTGATGAAGTAGGCGTATGTTTTGTATGAATATAACAAGAAAACTTTGGCAAGTTATATATCAAATGAAAGTACATTACAATAATTACATTTATTTAAACTAAAAGCTGCACGTTTTTGAAGAAAAAATGGTCCAAATTTGATAGCCCGTAACTTCAAAGTCCTTCATATTTCCAGCCCCAGAATTTGTATTTTTACATATCTCCATATACTAGCACTTACCCCTTAATTTCATTAAAATCGTGAAGGTCCAAACATAAGTTGACTTGGTATGGAATGACCCAGGTAAGAAAAAGGACCAACGATACGATTACCAAAAATGCTAGCCCAATCATAAATATTTTCTGGTTGTTGAGTATGGGTTTCGTGCAATATACTCGGATTTGAATCCGACCAATAGCGAAAATCAAGGCGATTGATTGGATTGTCTGTCGCCCGTTCCATTATAGTCGCCCAAATTGCAAACGGCGGTCAAAGTAGTCTTCATTGAGTTCTTGTGGCAAATGAATTTTGTAGGGATGAAAAATTAAAATTGCGTACCCTGTTGCCACTTTAACCCTGTTTGAGGTAGTTAGTGCCGTGGCACACTAACCTAGGGGCAGTGTTGGGTAGTAACTAAGTAAAAGTAACTCGTTACTAGTAACTAGTTACTTTTCAGTAACTTAATAGTAATTTAATTACTTTTGTGTTTTCAGTAATTGTAACTATAACACGTTACAATTTTTTAGTAACTGAATATGACAAGTTACATTTTCATGCTACAAATGTAAAATATTTAAAAAAATCGGTTTTTAATGCGTAGTACTTAAGAAATTATACCTGAAGCTGAAGAATTTGTTGAAATTTCGAATGCCTTAGTATGCAAATGCTATTACGGAACACAGCAATACCTTCTTGACCTTAGTCGATAATAAATAATATTTGACGGATCCTATTTGGGCGGTGACAACTTTTTCCAGTAATCTTTAATCCTTTAACAACTAGACGCTCTCTGAGCAGGTATGCGGATTACTGGGAAATACATTCCTAACACCTGTCTCACCGTCTCTATATTTCAATAATAACGAAAAATAAAATAGAATCCTGGGAAAATCCCAAAAACATCGTTGAACCAGCGCCTCTAAGCTCTAAGCCTGTTCCTTCCCCCACGTATAGAATATTTGCTAATAAACAATTGCTTATAAATGTGTGTTTCTGTTGATATTAAGTTGGTAGTAATTGCATGTACATTGGTAGCGCCTCATAAAAAAAGGTAACTTAAAAAATAACGAGTTACTTTGTGGTAACTTAGTAACTTATTCAAGTTACTTTTATAATTCTGTAACTTAGTAACTTACTTAGTTACTTTTTTGCCGAGTAACTGATTAACTTACTTAGTTACTTTTTTAGAGTAACTTACCCAACACTGCCTAGGGGGACCGACGGTTTTGCGGGTTGCAGCGTTAGAGAGAAGATTTCGGTTACCCATCCAAGTAGGCACCGCGCGGATCGTTCCTCAACTTTGGATACTGTTTGACCAGTACTCGCGCTTGTCCGCCACGCTGCTTCCCGATAGGGATAAAACTTAAAGACTGGTGCAATTAATAACACCGCTTAATTTCTTACCAGGTTTTTAGCATTTCGTTTCTTATTTGCTATATACCCAGTCTCCCACAATTTTCTAACTAACTCGAAGACATATTGCGATTCACATACTTATCTGCATGTTACTGGTTGAACAATTTGGCGCTTCTACTGGCACATTGTTTCCGAAGAAACGCGCAATTATTTCAACTCTTTCTGAAATCGAATAAACTATTTTATTTAAATGTTTAAAGAATACAACGATAACTACGGAATGCGGCGTGACAGTGACATCATAAATTAAAAAAGTTACATTCTAATGTCTATGCTAAACCAGGGCTGTTCCTGTGTTTTTGGACACTCAGATGCAAAATACTGTTGCCGCAATCAGATACATTTTAAATTAGGGCTCACCGGTGTTTGTCAGTATCTGATGTTATTGTTGATAAACATCGACCATCAATTACATACACGAATTTAATCCGGTAAATATGGTTAAATATCATATGCTGTTTTGAGCTGTATATAAAGATAGTTTATTCCTGTATAAGAGTAATTACAAAGGTTATCTAAAAAATTAATTTTACAAATGCTCCAGAATGTGCACCGATGGTTTCTTTGGACTGCAGTTCCGCGGGAACTAATGCTCTAAATCCAAAAATAAACATATTAAAATCACATTTCTGTCTTTGCTAACAAACAATGCTCTTCTTGCATTAGAAAATAAATTTAAAAAATCTGTTATTCTTCTATCTTTATTTAAAATCTCTGCTAATTACCTAAAATTAGTGTTTTACGTTTACGCTTTGGACGTGTTTCGCTAGATGTCGCTGATGTCGGGTATGCATTATTTAAATTTTCTTTCGTCTTTTATGTAGTCATTAAGTTATTTTACTATTAACAAGCGTAATATTTCAAGTTTAACTTATCACCGAAAGAAGTTAGTATTAAACGCAGGTCATATAATCTACGACATCAACAAATAGAAACAAGAAACACATTGAGGAACGCACGGACAACACGAGCGACATCTCGTGAACCAAGAGCGAACACAGGAGAGCGTTGCCAAGATAGTCCAAGGACGAATGAACTATAAAAAAATCATTTTAGTCAAGAAGGAAATTCTAGTTCATGTACGGAATTGGTTATAACAATGAAAGCATTATTAAACTATTATTATTATAAATTATTTCTTTGTGCAAACAGATCTGTTATTAGGAGTAATTAGTTGTTTTTTATTGTAGAACATTTGTTGACTTAGTTAATTTTTGTTTCTGTTTGTTCAAAAATTGGAAACCCATTTGGCTGGCATAAACCTTAAAATTATTTAAAAAATTTTCTATAACTAAAGAAGCCATTAATAAGTCGACATAAGTTTTTGACAGTATAATAATTAGATGAAGTATTTTTGAATACTACAGAAGTTTAATTTTTGAAGCTTTCCATGTTCTTACTGTATCTTGTTGGCGCATTTCGCGTAAGAGTAATCTGCAATTTTAAAACGGCGATGATATTGTGTAGGGAAACGGGCGGCGAAACCGGGTACTGAGGCACAACCGGGTACTCCAATTTTTGTAACTTACGGTGTTCCCATCTATGAGCCAATGCGTCAACTTGTTCCTTAGACTCTCACCAGTGTGCAGTAGACTTCTGAACTGAATACTATTTGGTGTTAGTGTTACTGGTTAATAACTGTTTTGGTAGGTAAGTGTTGTTACATTGGATATTTTTAATTCTTTCTACAATCTACTAACAACTCAGTTGATGGAGTTCATATTGCTGTAGTACGAAACCCTGTTACTTGTTACAAATGCTGTTTTGTGCTGTAAAATTTTTTCATTATAGGTTATGATTCAAGATGTGCATGTGTGTGTGTTGTTGACGTGCGTTTGGGGCAGAACTGGATGGGACATAAGCGGGTTTTGCCTCAACTATTGAATTCATCAATACGTATTACATTATTTTATTTCTTCGTTTGATGCTACACCTAATAGGTACTGTTTTCAGCTCAATAAAATGGTACGTAACTACCAAAGGAAAACAGACCATCAAAAATGGTCACAGGATAGGATATCAAGAGCCATGGAGACTGTGTTATCAGGGTCAATGGGATATAAAAATCTGCAGCTACCTTTGGAATCCTCCAGAGTACGCTTGAAGACCGCATTCTAAAGATATGCAATGGGTTTACATTGGAGCAAGCGGTCAGTAAAGATATGTCAAATACGAGTCAGACAAACATTCTACTAATATTCTTATTTTTCAAAGGAAGGGCACAGTTTAGAGGTGTATTTTCTTCTAAACAAGAAAAAGAATTAGTAGAATATGTGCAAGACATAGAAAATCGGTTGTTTGGTCTAACAACATCGAAGTTGAGGCGACAAAATAGCAGGGCTTGATTGGTTGGAGGGATTTATGGAGCCACATCAAAATTTATCGTTAAGTATTCCAAAGGCTACGTCAGCGGCACGTGCAATGGGCTTCAATTAAGTATCTGTCGGGAAGTTTTTCGATCTACTGACGAATGTGATAGAGAAATAAAACTTTCGGCCAACAAGAATCTACAGTGTAGATGAAACTGGACTAATTACAGTGTCAAAAAGTCAGTGAAAGGTAATTGCCATGAGGGGCCGACGTCAGGTAGGAAACCTTACATCGACAGAGAGAGGTCAGCTGA
Organism: Limonius californicus; assembly: GCA_014611495.1. NCBI lineage: Eukaryota > Metazoa > Arthropoda > Insecta > Coleoptera > Elateridae > Limonius > Limonius californicus. Next base: position 40,677 of record JABXWE010006607.1, on the reverse strand, counting down.
TAACTGCCGTTTTGTGTTTCTCTGCTGCTGGTTATTACGTACCTCCTTACCTGATATTTCCACGAGTTCGAATGAAGAACGAACTTCTCGAGGGAGCGCCGACAGAAACTCCATGCAGTTGTCACATCAGTGGATGGATACAATCCCATATCTTTATTGAGTGGTTACACCGTTTTATAAAACACGTCCACCAAAGACAACCCGGTGTTACTTCTGCTAGACGGTCATGCGACCCATACAAAGAATATCTACCTGATAGATATTGCTAGGTAACACTGAGTTATACTACTATGCTTCCCGCCCACTGTGCTCACATGCTGCAGCCGCTAGAAGTGAGTTTTATATCAGCCTTAAGTACATTATACGACCAGGAAGTCAACTCAATGTCAAATCTGCAGATTGTTTGGTAAAGCTTACAATAGAGCTGCAACCGTCTAAATCGCTGTATCTGACCTTACTAGAACAGGAATCTATCCTATTGACCGGCATGTATTTGAAGCAGCCGATTTTGCAGCAGCTCAATTAACAGAGCGGAAACTTACAGAAGATGTAGAAGAAGATGCCCCCGCGGAAAGAGATTTACCTGATACCGAGTCCTTCTAGGCGACCGTCCAGGGGCACAACACCTGAGCGGTAACAGAAAAACAACTACCAAAGACGAAGGCGAATCAGTTAATATGGCTGCTTGCCTCGCCAGCCAAATTAACTGATTCGCCATACAAGAATGAACTAGAGGCAATCAAGCTAGAGGAACAACAGGATCTCAAGTCTAAAGGAGTGAAGAGAAAGATTGTAACTAAAAGAAAAGCTGAACAAAAAACCATAGGCCAACAAAAGAATCGAAAGAAGATACGAGTTCAGAGGTGAAACAAAAAGGGATGAAGATCACACATTATGACGTATTTATTGTAAAGAAGGATACTCCACGACATCCAGAAATAGATGGGTTAAATGCACTTCGTGCGAAAACTGGGCAAATGGAGGCTGTACAGGCTGCAAGAAGACATGGCCAGCCAATTCCAATGTGACAGTTGCATAACAGCTATGTAATATTTTTGCTCGGGTTTTGCCGATCTTATAACACTCCTTATAATTATTGATTGTTGCCAAAATTTTTGAATAATTTCATATTCATTTTCTTCGAGTGCTTTGTCTCTTACGAATCGTAGCGATTTTCTTTCCTACGCTTGTGTTGCACATCTGAAGTACCACAGACATAGAGGAAATACAGGTTAACTTCTACTCAGTGTTGGGTAGTAACTAAGTAAAAGTAACTCGTTACTAGTAACTAGTTACTTTTCAGTAACTTAATAGTAACTTAATTACTTTTGTGTTTTCAGTAATTGTAACTATAACACGTTACAATTATTTAGTAACTTTAGTAACTGAATATGACAAGTTACCTTTTCATGCTCAAATGTAAAATATTTTAAAATGTTCGGTTTTTAATGCGTAGTATTTAAGAAATTATACCTGAAGAATTTGTTGAAATTTCGAATGCCTTAGTATGCAAATGCTAATACGGAACACAGGAATACCTTCTTGTACTTAGTCGATAATAAATAATATTTGACGGATCCTATTTGGGCGGTGACAGCTTTTTCCAGTAATCTTTAATCCTTTAACAACTAGAAGCTCTCTGAACAGGTATGCGGATTACTGGGAAGTACATTCCTAACGCCTGTGCGCAGGTTGGGGGTGTCTAATTCAGACGGAAATACATTCACCGTCTCTATATTTCAATAATAACGAAAAATAAAATAGAATCCCGGGAAAATCCCAAAAACATCGCTGAACCAGCGCCTCTAAGCTCTAAGCCTGTTCCTTCTCCCACGTATAGAATATTTGCTTATAAATGTGTGTTTCTGTTGATATTAAGTTGGTAGTAATTGCATGTACATTAGTAGCGTCTCGTAAAAAATGGTAACTTAAAAATAACGAGTTACTTTATGGTAACTTAGTAACTTATTCAAGTTACTTTCATAATTCTGTAACGTAGTAACTTACTTAGTTACTTTTTTGTCGAGTAACTGACTAACTTACTTAGTTACGTTTTTAGAGTAACTTACCCAACACTGCTTCTACTCCAGAGAACGTAGGCAGCATAATCTCGTTGGTTTGCAATAGGCTACTTGCACAGTTTTTGGATTTGTGTGCAATCGTTTAAGAACGGCTTGTTTTGTAATAAAAAAAATATTTCTGCAAATGAATTGTTATTAACTTTGTTATACTCAAAAGAAATTTAAATTATAATTAGGACGCTTGAAACGTATTTGCGCATGCGCGAACTGATCTACGTCATTTTACTGTACGAATTGCGGTTTGTCTCAGCATACCCTAGCAAAGCGTATTCTTTGAACGTGAATTGCTATTTCTTTACTTTCTGTTTAGAAATTTCACGATGGAAACGAAAAACGTAATTTACATGTGGTGTATAGTGCCGGGTTGTGAAAATACAACGTCAAAAAGGCCTGATAAATTGTTTTTTTACCTTCCGTATGAAGCAAAAAGAAGACTTTCATGGATAAAGGCAGTGCGACGCGATCCTTCAGATTTGTCAAAGTCTTCTTGTCTTTATGTCTGTGAAGATCATTTTAATGTAAGTTTCATTCAGTTGTACGTAATGTTTACAATCCATTAGGTATATTAATTGCACTTAATTTAAATTGTAGTTAGAAGAAGATATGGAAAATTATATGAAATTCAAATTGATGGGTGGCCAAAAGAGATTAAAACCAAATGTATGTCCACATATTTTTGCAAGTCGGGCGGATAGAAAGCGAGCTGCGCCTAAAATTCTCCGAACAACTGCTGTAAAACGATTACATCAAGCAACCATTCAGGAAATTTTAGTGGCTTCTGCTTCTACTTCTACCTGCACGGACACGTCGGAGATGCCAGAGTTTAGCGATGTACCGAACATACCCAGCACTTCCGGTATGCAGATCTTTCTGCAAGGTCAGAATAAATTCACGCAGACTATCTCGCCACCACGCAAACATACACGCAGCAAAAAAATCCAGTGTAATTTCGCATCTTTTAAAAGTGTAGCTTCTTCTCCGATTAACGTAGAGACCATTAATTACGCTACATCTCCAATACCACCAAAAAAAGTTAAGACGGTTGTAAAAAAATTAGATTTCGTCATTCCTTCGGATGAAGCTGACAGTTTTACCTCAGCTTCAGATTTCGACAGTATGTCTTTATCATCAAGTGACATAGAGGAAAACAATAAAGATGAATCACATGAAGACTTAAAGAAACTCTCATCTGTACGAGTATTAAAATTACTTCGCTTAAAGCCTCGATTTTACATGGGCCTTCCTGAAGATTGCTATTACATTTTTAATTTACTACAAAAATATAATCCAATACCTGTGCTAAATATATACGTTACACTTAAAAAAATTAGAACTGGTCTCACATTTGCAGAACTCTCTGACGATTTTGGAATGTCTGAATCCAATGCTAGCAGAATATTTTCGAAATCTGTTACATTATTAAGCAGGAATTTAAAAAAATCTATTACGTGGCCGACAACATCAAAAATAAAGGAATCACTGCCGGTTGCATTTATTGCTTTTTATAGTAATGTACAGTCAATCATAGACTGTTTAGAAATTGAAATTGAGAAACCTTCTAATCCTGTTCTTCAAAGCTTAACTTGGTCCGAATATAAAAAAGCCAATACCTTGAAGTATTTAATATCATCTACACCAAATGGCATAATAAATTTTATATCTACTGGCTATGGAGGGAGGGCTACTGATGCAGTGATAGTTGAAGAAAGTGGCTTTCTCAATACAGTACCCCCTGGAACTGCCGTTATGGCAGACAGGGGTTTCAAACATATAGAGCATTTGTTGGTAGAAAAGCAGTGTTCATTAATAAGGCCTCCAAGCATAGAAAACAATCGGAAAAGTTCCAAAGCCGATGTATTGAAAACTAAATCAACAGCAAGCCTGCGAATTCACATTGAACGAGTAATCAGACGATTAAGAGAATTTAAAATAATGAAAAATGACGACTTCAATAATGTTTGCAGTATAACTGCCTTGGTTATTCACTTCTTGTTACACAGACGTATTATCTATTCTACATGATCTATACAACATAATTTTTTAAATATTATTGAAAAATCCATTAAAAATAGAAGATTTTTCTTATGTCTGAAAATGAAAGTTAAAAAAATTCATTGTAAGTAATTCTGAAAAATTATAATATTATCACAAAGTGATATGTATCATAAAAATTGAACAGTTATGTCGGAGTTAGGGAAAGGGACATCAAGAATTCAAATAATACTGTCACACAACGCATCATTCTTTATCTTATATCCTGAGAAAATATATGAGCTTAACATTTCGCTTCTTTATTATAAACATATTATATACCTCTCCTTTCCGATATAGTCTTCAAAGAAATATGTATTGTTAGTCGAATCTAGTCACACCCCGCATTGAGATACTAAAAATCGTTCTAACAAGTACATTTTCCTCAGGATTATAGTTAATCAACCCGTTATCACCATGCTGGTTAAATTGTTGTGTACCATTTAACTAGGCATGTTAATTGTCTGATTAAAATACCCCCCCCCCCCAGAAGAGAAATTATACTAGTGTAAGCAACGTTTATATTTATTCCAATAGTTAATAAACTCGGTTGTACGGTTAAAATTAAACTTCCATTTCGTGACAATACAAGTGTACATACTGGTGTTATTATAACATGTACTTATTAAAGTTGTTAGAATATTTATATAAACGCAGTGTGAAAAGTCATCAAGATAATTATTTGTAGTATGAGAAAAATCAAGTTCATAACTGTCCCATGCCATTATATCTGCGCAACTTGTTGGATATGCTAAACACCGGAAGAAGCTCTTTCTGTTGTATTTTTGTTGATTTTTATTTTTCAGTAAACTTAGTTGTAACTTCCTGACAATGCAAGTGTACATACTGAAGTTCTTTTAACATGCACTTATTGTGTTTGTTAAAATGTTACTTCATAAATACAGTATGAAAAACCTCCAAGATAATTATTTATAGTAAGAGAAAAATCAAGAGACATTTTTCAAAATCGGTTAATAACTGACCCATGCTATTATATCTGTGCAATTTGTTGGATACGGTTTGATTTTTTTGTTTGTTTTTTTTTTGTTTGTTTGTTGGATATGTTGAAATCTGTAAGAAGCTCATTCTCTTGTCTGTATATAACAGGAATGAGAAAACATAAATCTGGTCGTAATAATCAATTTTCTTTGATGAAAATTAATTTCCACTTTTTCTTCTGGAAGCGAAACGTTACTTCTACTTCTCGCACAAGTAAGCTCTTACGCGAAACCACAAGCAGTGCATTAAATTTGTGTTGGTGTTGGACGACATTTTCTTCATCTCCTAGTTTATGGAATGTAAAATTTCCAGCTCGCATTTATGGCGTAATTTGAAACACAAGATTGCAATTTAATTGTCAATTTTGGTTCTATAATTAGATGCTATTTACAATTTACGAGAGTTTATTTTTAGATCCGAATTTTTCATGCTGCAGATTGACAATTTGGTTTCCAAGTTGATATACATTGACGCCGTTGGCTGCAAGAACCGCGGTCTCCATTCTGATTAAAACGTAAATGTTCCGCCTGTAGTGGTTTCGCTAATAAGTTATATAAGCAAGATAACTTTATAAATTAGTTTGCTAATATGCTGGTGTGCAGTTACGGATTTCGTCAGTAATTCAGCGGAGTATACACTGCAGAGTCTGTATTATTTGTGGAATTTGAGAAATAAAAACTGCATACAGTGGATTATACCAGAAATTCCTCTCAAAATGACTTAAACAAACAAGAAACACTTTTTTACTTATTTGTAAGGTTTTATATGCTTAGCATTATTATGATTATCCCAGTGGGCATTATGAGATTTTTTGAAAGATGTATGGTTTGTTCACAGTACATTCTTTTACATACTCGTATATGACTTTATATATGGCGCTGATTAGTTACGTATTAATTAATTCAATTAGGTGCTATGGTGCTTTTTTAATATTAATTAAAGGATTCTCTTGGTAACTGGATTCGAAGAAGCTCTCTTCTTATAAGAATATTAACTGAGGGATTGTCTATATAACAGTATTAAGAAAACTATATTCTTTAATATGGAGAAAATTGTAGACAAATACATAAGAAGCAAATTCCTGACTAAGGCACCGCTTCACAACAAACAATTTGCCTATCAAGAAGACAAATCTACTGAAACTGCCCTACATAATCTTATAAGCGATATTGAAGGAGCAATAACAGCAAAAGAAATAGCGCTTTGTGCTTTTATTGATGCTGAGGCGCCTTTAATAACACCTCCTACAATTAAATAAAAATAGCTATGGAATACAAAGCTATATATAACCTACAACCATAATATGGAAGCAAGCCATGCTAAAAAACCGAAAGTTAACGGCAAAACTAGGAAGTGATCCGATGGCCGTTAAAGCCACTAAGGGGTGTCCACAGGGTGGAGTACTATCGCCTCTACTGTGGTCTATGGTCATTGATGATCTTAAAAAATGAGTGACTCTGGAATTAATATACGTAGTTGATTTAGTAGTCACTATTAGAGGCAAACACGACAGGATTATTTCCAATATCATGCAGAATGCTCTCAATAAAATTACATACTGGAGGCAGATGGAGAACTTAAATGTAAATTCCAGCAAAACGGACATTGTACCATTCACTAAAAAGAGATGATTATTTTTTACGCTTCCTACAATAAATGACATACAAATACAGTTTTCCAACGAAATTAAATATCTTGGAGTTATTTTCGACCAGAAACTCACTTTGAATTCACATCTTGAAAGAACTACACAAAGAGCAATAACGACATTTTGAAATTACCATAGGCTCTTTGGCAAAACCTGGGAGCTAAAACCGAAAATGATCTTTTGGTCATACTTAACGGTGGTAAGACCCATTGTCACCTACGCATCTCTAGTGTGGTGGGCAAAAACGAACGAAAGTATAGTGTAGAACAAACTGCTAAAAGTGCAGCGGCTGGTATGTATGGGAGTTACTGGTGCCATGCACATATGCCCAACGGCAGCAATAAAAGTTATGCTAAACCTTCTTCCTTTGCACCTACAAATAAGGAAAAATGCAATGCTAAGTGCCTTTAGATTGCAACTAAACAGAAATTCAAATCAGGAGACCAGATTGAACACCTAGAAATTCTAAAGTAATTCCAACAAGAACTTCTGTCCGAACCAACTGATAAATTAACGTCAGTTAGGTTCAGCTGTGAGCGATTGTTTGAAGTGATTCATTGTGACCGCCAAACATGGAGCTCAGGCTAACCAACACTAGAAAAGGGATCAATAGTGTGGTACACGGATGGATCCAAAACAACCACCGGCGTGGGCATAGGTGTCTATGGCCCAAGAATAAGACTGCCGAAAGCCTTGGGACAAGTTCCTATAATCTTCCAAGCGGAGAACCATGCTATAGATACTGTGTTCAAATATGCCTAAGAAAAGGCTATAGCAGAGCTACAATCTATATCTTTTCAGACGGTCAAGCAGCACTTAAAGCTCTGAGTTCTTACACTCTTGAGTCTGAAATTGCCTGGCAATGTCTACAAACTGTAAATCATCTGGCAAAGGGCAACAAGGTTACCTTGATGTGGGTGCCAGGCCGTGAGGGCAGCACTGGAAATGAGGAAGCCGCTAGTCTTGCAAAAATAGGCTCCAAAACTCATTTTATTGGTCAGGAACCTTCCAGCGGGGTAGCAAAAAGCCACGTATAGGCAGAGGTCAAGAAATGGGAAGAGTCATACTCATACATCACTCGCCAAACAGAGCAAGCAAACTGAACTCGGCAAACAGGAGCTAAGGAATACAGCAAATCTTCTAACTGGACATTGTCCTCTGAGATGTCATCTGAATTTAATGGGTAAAGTTGAGAGCAACCTATGTCGATTCTGTAAAGATTTGATAGAAACAGCGGGACATATCCTCTGAAACTGCGAAGTTATAACACGCCATAGGTTTAAAAACCTCGGAAAGGTGTATATGTCGAATCCAGAAGATGTAATTGTATATTTCATGAAAAGGACATCTACTTCATGAAGCGGCTCCTCATACTGTAATTTCAAAGTTTTCCGCCACCTGGACAAAAATCCCATCCATTTCCTGTATTTGGTGTAATAATTGTTGTGTCGTCGCAAGTGGATGTCCAATTCGTGTAAAGGTCACATGATCACGGACCAACTTGTGAACTATAGAAAAGTTCTCTTTTAAAAGACACTTAAGGAAATTTTATCTTTGTAATATTATTAGAAAACTTCACATCTTTAAAGCACTTTGTGATGTTCCGTTTTTAAAACAACATTAACTAAAAAAGTATAGTGTTAGGGAAGTTTATTTTATAAAGAACTTTGAAGTAATTATGTTTTTAAAATTATCTTAAATAAAGATTATATATATATATATATTGCTGTGTGATAGGGGTGAAAATGAAGTGTGCCTCACGTTGGGTTTCCACAAAAATATATGTAATGATATTGTTATGAATAAAAATTATCTTCGTAAAAGGTGTACTAAACTTTGCTGTAATACCACCAAATAAAATAATGCACACCTGTATACTTGTGCTTCCAAATACGTTAATAAAATTAGGACACCAATGTATTAGAATGTACCTTTCACACAACACATTTCTAAATCGAGACTCTTTAAATAAAATAGCATGAATTAAAGAAAAATAAGATTTATATTCAATAAACAAATCTCAGGCTTAATTAAAATAACGGTTGTGATAATATGGGGTTGCGAACTTACACTCATTTTAATCGAAACTAAAGGAAAACAGCAAAATAATTTAGCTTTAAAATTGAAACCTTGATTTATTACAAAATACATTAAATTTTAAATATTCAAGAAAGCCTTTGCAAATACTTTACCAGAAATAAGCATGTAGTTTACAACAAATACAAAAATAAAATTAACTAACTCCTTTTGAAACTCGAAACTTCTCTGCACATAAATAACTAACCCTTCTTTCTTTGCTTCGATGTCTTCAAAATTCGCGTGTACAGGTCTTGTGGCCTTCGGACCTCGTACTCCTGTCACTGCACCAGTGTTCTCGACTAGTGTTCTCGACTGCTTCCAGCTTCTGGTTTATTCTGTATTTAATGTCTTCAATTGGCCTCCCAAATTTGAACTGGATCGTTCACGTTATCCCAGCTTCCAGGTAAATAAATAGCTTTTACCTTTTTGTAGTTATAATGTCGTATTATTCCCAATAATTACCTCAATATGCGTTGTAGGTTATGATACCATCAATCAACAAAAAATATTTAACTCATAGATCCTTGATTCTGGTTCAACGTTGAAAATTATTTAATTTATAAACTCGAAGCACTATAATGGTGATTTATTATTGTCGTAGCACTGGTATTTGTTGTTATAGATAAATACGTAGCACAGGTAATTGAAGCACATTAAAACTTTTAACAAATTTATTTCACCTTTACAGGTAAACAAACACATAACCTCAAAAACACAAATTCGGTTATAAAATTAACAGCAGTTCGGCATTTGAAAAATAGTAAGTGATGCTCCGCATCTGAAAATCTGTTTTTATACCTCATCAAAAAATAGCTACCGTAACTATGGAAACACAACTAAAATTACGAATTTGAAACAAAACCTAATCACGCTTACTTGTCACCTCAGAAAATTGACCAATGAGAAGCGAGCTAGATTATGATCCAAAAACGACTTGAAAACTAATAATCTAAATAACTTTCTTATGAATCATGTTATGATAAAACCAATACAAAACCAAAATACATATTTGAAATCCTCATGAAAAAACGCAAATGTAGATACCAACACGACTCACTAAAAAGTACAAATAAACAAATAAACAAGAAACAAATAATTAAATATTTATACACAACTCAAACACACTTAAACTAATCTACTAACATCCTAACATTGTTTATAAAACATTTCAGCCAGATCAAAATACATAAATATGCGAAAATTAGACAATTTTAAAACTTTCAAAGCCAAATGACAAACAAACATAAATAAATTGATAATTACAACATTGTTTCTAACAAATTATACTGCAAAAGAGCCCTGTCTTATTACTCAACAGCATTTAACACAAAATTTCCCTTAGGAATACAATACAAATCACAATTTACAGAAGCATAGTCAAAATTGTCAAAATTGTCAAAATTAGATTAAGGCATAAATATTTAAACAAATACAACATTGTTGCTATGGGAAACACGACGAAAATCATCTAAACCACCTGTAGTAACTTTCTACATACACAAATAGCTGGATTTAAACATAAATAAAAAGTATTTCATACAATTTCAATCTTAGTCGAAGAAAATAAAGTTTTATGCAAATAAACAAATAAATACATCATTATTGCTAATGAAAATACGATGCAAAGTTGCCTCTTATGCCAATACAAAAGCATTCAATACAATATAAGACCAACCAAACTCATTAGTGTGCTAAATGTCACAAAATTAATCTGAACTGTCATACGTAAACACTAATCCTAATATTCTTGTAATTACAGCTTAAAACTCAAGAAAAATTGTTGCAAAGCTTATAAACAACGTCTAAAAAGAGAATCAAATACTAAAATTCCAGTGGATGAAAGAAAAAACCTGCGATTCCCACATCCCGAAGACACATCGGAAAGAAAAACGAACGACCTCGTTTGAAATTTGTATGTGTAAACGACTCATTTTCATACAGGAAAACTACACATAGCTTCTATGCTTTATATTTAATTAGAATTTAGTTATTTTATTGGGTGTAACACAGCAATATATAACAGTACTAGTAGTAGTTCAACTGCTGTTTTTTAATAATTATTGTTAAATATCCCGTAATTGTTTTGTGCAGGGTACATATGTAAATAAGTACGTAAACTGAGTAATTTCAGAATAAAAAAATGGCATTATGCGGCGTTCACTACTTCTATCCGCTATATCCGAAACCGTACATTATATACGGCTCGTTATAACCGCACGTTCATTATATATGGTGGTTCGTTACAAACAATGTTTTGTTATTACGTGTATTGTTAGAAGGTCATTCCGCCGTGATTTTAACGTTCTTATTTATTATAAGTGTAATCGTGGTAAAAATTAAAATAATATGAAGTCATTACAGTCCATTTTTGTATGTCTGCTTATCTTTTATTTTGTAATGGCACTTAAACGGTTTTCATTACTAAATTACAAGCTAGACATAACTTAAATTCCTTCGTGCATGCAAACAGTTGTAGAATTTGCTTATTCAGTGCGAGTTGAAAACTACCAGTTTCCCTCTGTAAATATTAGTCTATCTGCATTTGATTTGTGGAACAATTTGTAGGAAAGGCAAAGATATGCCAAGGTTTAATTTTCAGTGACATCCTGTAAGATGTAAGTCAAAGCTATTTACGCAGATTGAGTAGTGCGTGTAGTACAAGTGTAGATTCAGAAAATGAATTCGCAGGGTGATATACGGCGTTTAAATTGACACTACGATCAAATAGTAGGTTTTGTCGTAACAAGATTTCAGTCACGGAGTTTGCATGTCGAATGAAATTCCCCTAAGAGGACGGAGATAGTAACAGCGGCGTGTAGATAAAACACGAAGCCTGCGACATGATTAAAGTCTGTGTACACCCAGGGGATATTATAATTTATACCTACGTAAATTAAAACGGTTCAGTATGTTCTCTAATCATATGATGTGTAAACGGCAACGGCGACACGTTGGGAAAATTTATCCTTATTAGTTCACACGTGCAATGTGGGTTATTAAGCTGCTATAACACGCGAATATGGGATCATTTTAGAATCGACAAAGTTGTTTAAACACGAAAGAGCAGATTTTTACTTGCACAACGCTTTGCCGTCTATAAGTGGCGATATTACAAACCAGGTTATATTCCATTCCGATTTATTATGGCCTAAATATTGATTGCAGTGAACTAATAATGCTTTTGCAAAACTAGTTTTAATAACTTGAAGCCAGACATGTTATATTTGTGCCTGTTTCGAAAATGCAAGCATCGGTATTGGTCAATTTCAGTAAATTAAATTAATATTGTTGAAAAATTTCCGGACGCGCGCCAAGTGTAAATAAAGCTTCAGAACTTTTGTAGAATTATTTCAAACAGAACGTAATAGTTTAACTTAACTAGCAAAAATGCCACCGTTTAGTTTGGTTTACGCGGAACAGTGTTGCTTGGTTGAGAAAAATTTCCCTTCACCCGGAGAAATTTTAGTTACAAAGGAAAACGTGAAAAAAATAAAAAAATAATATTCAAGTTACCAATGTAGAAAGGGCCGTTTCACGCCGGAACGGGAAGTCGAAATTTTTACAAACTAACAGTAATAAATAACTTGTGACGCCTAGATAAAAACGGCGGCAACAATATTAGTATTGTACCCAAAAAAAAAAACGAAGTATCAGTTACTAAGCAAGATCCAGGTATCAGACAAGGGTTTGACCAGCTACTGTCGCAGAAGGGTGGTTCGGAGTAAGCCTAGGCGCCACCTGTTTAAAAAAAAACCTTTGTCTCGAAGATGTCGTAGATAAACAGGAATCCCCCGGAGAAAATGTACTTACCTTACTGATAATACTAACGTCTTTCAAATAAAAATACAAGACACAATAAAACACCAAAGCTTGACATAATTCTGGAGTATAATCAACTTTCGCTAATACTTTACAAATAAATATCCAGGATTGACCAACTAAACTTGGTTATAAAACAAATATCAAACATATGACCCCAATTATTAAATATAAATATCGTTTAACTAAAGAACAGACCACAAACGTCCCTGTCTGATTTAACAATACGATCTGAACAGTCTGAATCCTGAGAAAACGATAGTGCGTCAATAAGGGCTAAAATTAATAAGAAGCACAAAATAGCTTCGCAAAATGGTTAATCAATACGTAACCCGCCTAATTCACGATAAACGAGATCTCGGTTATGTAAACTAAGGATAAAATACCTACTATTGAGGTATAAGCGCATAAAAAAATATAGTTCACGCAATATCCTCCCTTTTGAATATTTACACCAAAAATAATTAAATCAGAAACTCGGAATATGCGGACCGTTTACAAATTTGTAAAATACAGTACGTGTTGAATTTAAAAACAATTTTTCTTAGCTATAAAGTTAGTTCGATATAACTGGTATAATTTGAAATTGAATAAAACAATGGTTATTTGGTTGTATTCTGTCGGATGATCTTCAGAGTCCTTGAATATTTAAAGGAATATTTAAACAGACCTTTTATGAAGAATTCCAACTACAGTGCACACCTGAGCGGACATCTGGCGTCCAAAATCGCTCTTGGAATTTGGCCTTGAAATTTTCCATGATGAGTATACATACGACTTGAAAGCTCTTCCAATTCTACGACGTAGGTATAAAAAAAACTTCCAGCAATCTGTACTACTTTCCCACAGCTCTAAATTGTTCCACAGCTACGAACTTTTTGCCTAAATAATACAAGAACTAAATAAAGTAAAAGAAAAAGAATCAACTTCTTAGCTTACCAAGGATGTAAATCGGCAATAGAAAAACCTCTACAAGGGTGTAATAAATCGGTTAAAAACCTTGGGAAAATCTTACTAGCACCACACGGTTAAGAATTCCCTTAAAACTTGAACTTTCAACAAAATTAGGAGTAAATCCTTGGTCGAAATTGACCGCGAAGAAAGTTAAGCACACACTCTTGTCAAGTATCAAAATCGTTCTGCCGGCTCGAGGATTCTAAACTCCAGTTGACATTGAAACTCAACATGCGCGAAACCAAAATTGAATCGAAAACCGAAGCACGCTATCCACCTGTCTAAATTTGAAACAAACTCAGCAATATACACTGTGCGTCGAAATCGCACGTTACAAACTCAATACACATTCATACAGTCTCAAAATCGGCTATGTACAGCATCAGACATATACGTGGTGCACTTGTAAATTAAATACACAAACAGTCAAGCCCCATTTCAGCACCCACCAGCGAAGCATGAAACGCACAAGCAACAATACGTTACTATATTAGCATTGCAGTTTCTACATTTCTACGGGTCCCCGCGTAGCGTCCCACGTAGCATCTAGTAGCTCACCTCTGACACCGTGACAGGACCGTCTCTAGTAGTTCAGTATAGGGTGATCTTGACAAGGCCGTCTTTAGCAGATATTAACTGATGTAGTTAAAAAGTAACGGGTACCGTGCAACCGATGTTACCACCGGGTAATGGGCGCCCCCGCGTCATTGCCATTACTAAAAGACCTCCGTCAGTCGCCGCATGTGCACCACAAGGAAAAAACCGAAAGCCGGGCCCTCCGCGGGTCCCTCTGTAAAGAGAAATGCAGTGATCACATGCTGCCGTCTGCGTCCACCAGGTCAAAGTCAAGTGGAATAACCACGCCGGACCACCAACCCGCCAAGCATTAAGCAGCTTCATACGGAATCCTGTAGGGGTGGATAACTTCCACGCACCACGAAGGGCTCGCAAGCCACCATGCAGAATAACAACATAATCAGAATTACTAACAGTACTACATTATCAAGAGCAAAAGAATTATCTACAGCAAGAGTTTCTAACGGCGTCGATATCGACCCTCTAGGGGCCGATGAAAAAACTTGAGAGGAGTTGATGAACCTATAAGGGTTGGTTCGGGGTCGATGAATCTTTAGGGGTCGAAGATGAGAACAAATAGATATGCTTGGAATTTAAAAAATATACGGCAGGATGCCTAGGATTATAATATATACAGGGTTTTTCAACGAAAAGTAGCCACCCTCAGTATCTTTCAAAACAATTTTTTGGTTGAAAATCGCCAAGACATGTCAACAAAGATAGCAAAGGGGACATCTTTTTACCTGAAATCCGAACGTCTGTCATCAACCCCTTAGCTGTCACAGCCACCCCCTCTAAAATTTCATATGGCACCATACCATGTGTGGCACATCGTTGGAAAGGTTATTTCATAAGGAATTCATTGTACTATTTATTTTTTTTTATTCGCCTGAAATTGAGACATAAAAAAATTAAAAACTATATTTTGTTTATTTCGGTTAAGCTGCTGAATATAGCCGTACCTAGATGCTTTTTTTTCATCTTTTGTTTTTTCATCTGTCAGTCAACATTCAGTTCATTCTGAATATTATAAAAGTGTCAACATAGTTTACACCACTGCCGAAAGAATCGAGATTGTTCATTTTTGTTTCAAAAATAACGACTGTGCACGAGCCGCAGCGCGTGCGTTCAATGACATTCATCCCAAAAAATTCATTCGCCATCAGTATGTTATAAAGTTGATGCAAAAATTCATGGAGATGGCTCAGTGACAAACAGAAAACATCAACCAGAAAGACCAATTATTAATGAACATGTTGAAGTTGCTGTTTTGGGACACGTTGCAATGGATAACAATCAATCTTCAAATCAACTTTCCCAGGCATCGGGGGTTTCAACAAGCAGTGTATAGAGAATTTTAAAAAAGCACAAATTTCACCCATACAGGATAAAACTTATTCAAGAACTAAACGAAGACGACAATGATTGAAGACTACAGTTTTGCGAAATTATGTCTAATAATCTATTGAACAACGTGAACTTGTTGTACAATATCTCTTTCAGCGATGAGTGTACGTTTTTTGAACGCAGAAGTCAACAGGCATAACTGTAGGTATTGGTCAGACACGAATCCGCATTTGTTTAGGGAAACCCATACCCAATATCCCCAGAAACTTAATGTTTGGGCAGGTATTCTAGGAAACCACATCGTTTGCCCGTTTCTTATTGACGGTATTTTGCATGGCGCTATTTACCTTGAGCTTCTTGACTTCTTCTTCTTTGATTTTGGTTATTTTCGTCAAGTTATTGAGCTTCTTGACACCCGCGTATAACAGAACTACTGGAAAATGACAAAAATTTTGTTGAAAATGAACTAGTTTTCCAGCACGATGGTGCACCTCCTCACTATGTTGTTCCCGTTCGAGAACTTTTGAACAATCGGTTTCCTGGACGATGGATTGGAAGACGTGGTCCCATCGAATGGCCGGCTAGATCACCCGACCTGTCTCCGTTTGATTATTTCTTATAGGGGCATTTGAAATCCAAAGTATATGCAACACAGCCGGCCAACATCGAAGATCTTAGGTAGAGAATAACAGAAGAACGTCGAGAATTGACACCGCAAGTTCTTGCAAATGTTCGTTCTCTCTTTCAAAGTCGTCTGTATTATTGTATGGAAGTTAACGGAAGTCACTTTGAACAATTACTTTAACGGTAATTGTTCTATTCAGCAGCTTAACCAAAATAAACAAAATATCGTTTTTAATTTTTTTATGTCTCAATTTCAGGCGAATAAAAAAAATAAATAGTAGAATGAATTCTTTATGAAATATCCTTTCCAACGATGTGCCACAGATGGTATGGTGCCATTTGAAATTTTAGAGGGGGTGGCTGTGACGGGTAAGGGGTTGATGACAGACGTCCGAATTTTAGGTGAAAAGATGACCCATTTGCTGTCTTTGTTGACGTGTCTTGGCGATTTTCAACTAAAGAATTGTTTTAAAAGATACTGAGGGTGGCTACTTTTCCTTGAAAAACCCTGTATGTAGCATTATATTATACAGGGTTTTTCAACGAAACGTAGCCACCCTCAGTATCTTTCAAAACAATTTTTTGGTTGAAAACCGCCAAGACACGTCAACAAAGACAGCAAAGGGGACATCTTTTTACCTAAAATCCGGACGTCTGTCATCAACCCCTTAGCCGCCACAGCCACCCCCTCCAAAATTTCAAATGGCACCATACCATGTGTGACACATAGTTGGAAAGGTTATTTCATAAGGAATTCGTTCTACTATTTATTTTTTTTTATTCGCCTGAAATTGGGACAAAAAAAATTAAACACTATATTTTGTTTATTTCGGTTAAGCTGCTGAATATAGTAGTACTTAGATGCTTTTGTTTCATCTTTTGTTTTTTCATCTGTCAGTCAACATTCAGTTGATTTTGAATATTATAAAAGTGTCAACATGGTTTACACCACTGCCGAAAGAATCGAGATTGTGCGTTTTTATTTCAAAAATAACGACTGTGCAAGAGCCGCAACGCCGTTCGAGAATTTTTGAACAATCGGTTTCCTGGACGATGGATTGGAAGACGTGGTCCCATCGAATGGCCGGCTAGATCACCCGACCTGCCTCCGCTGGATTATTTCTTATGGGGGCATTTGAAATCCAAAGTATATGCAACACAGCCGGCCAATATTGAAGATCTTAGGCAGAGAATAGTAGAAGAATGTCGACAATTGACACCGCTAGTTCTCGCAGATGTTCGTTCTCTCTTTCAAAGTCGTCTGTACTATTGTATGGAAGTTAACGGAAGGCACTGTCAACAATTACTTTAGCGGTAATTGCTCTATTCAGCAGCTTAACCGAAATAAACAAAATATAGTTTTTAATTCTTTTATGTCTCAATTTCAGGCGAATAAAAAAAATAAATAGTAGAATGAATTCCTTATGAAATAACCTTTCCAACGATGTGTCACACATGGTATGGTGCCATTTGAAATTTTGGAGGGGGTGGCTGTGGCGGCTAAGGGGTTGATGACAGACGTCCGGATTTTAGGTAAAAAGATGTCCCCTTTGCTATCTTTGTTGACATGTCTTGGCGATTTTCAACTAAAAAATTGTTTTAAAAGATACTGAGGGTGGCTACTTTTCGTTGAAAAACCCTGTATTTAAGCCCTTAAGGTTAGCCTTTCCGAGTTCATATTTAGTGGAAGCCGCCTGAATAATTTATTAAGGAAAAGTAAAAGAAAGCCTAATGTCTAGTAAATCTTCTCTGGAGTAGAAGTGTTTACACTTCCCGTGGTTCGAGGCCCACGTTAAGCTGTAGGTCCTCTACGCATGTGGCACTCTAAACGCGCAACATAGGCATATGAGAGAGGATCGCTACATCTAGTAAGAGATCAAGTTTTCGAAGAAGAAGACCAAACCAAATATTTCAACCATCATATCTAAACATCAAGCCGAACCATCTCATTAATAATATCAATATAATGTAATTTTATTTTACTTCTATATACTTTTTGTATTATTCATAAATATTTGTTTACCTCTTCTATTTACTATTACTGACTTTATACTTTATATGTAATATTATTTTGTACCATAAATTCTTATTAGAATATTTTGCTTATTTCAATCAGCCGATTGAAATTTTATTAAAACTAATATAATAAACCACTGACTAAAAAATTTAAACACTTGTCATAATTATCTTGAAATTTTTATCAATATGTGTTTTAGGTGCTATAAAGATCTTTTTTGTTAGCGTTGAAGATAATTAGGCATGAAGGTCAAAAACTTTGTGTTGAAGACTAAAATAAAAGTTGATTATCTTCCTCTCACATAGATTGCGCTTCCGCCTCTACAAAATATATATTTAACATTGTTTATACAGTATACACATATCGTTTTAGAGTTACAATGATCACTAAGTTTGAAAGGGGGTTCCATGGAAATTTCTTTCTTGTAATGAGCCTATGCTTAGGAAGGTTAGAAGCCCCTGATCTACAGCTTTATATAACAACTATTACAGTTCGCAACTAATCTACACTACCATACAGGTAGCAAATATATACAACTTCATTGTATTATTCAATTAATCAATGCATATACTGTTATTCTCTTATACTGATACATGTAACCTGTGCACCCGTCTGAGAACCCCTGCTTCGACTTACTGGAGCCCTGATTTTCAATTCTACCTAACAGTACCCCTCTCCAACGAACAAATCCCAGTTCTTGGAAAGCAATAACCCTATTAATAAATTATTAGACAAGGGGGCTGGCATTTTAACCACAACGTTTAGAAACACAGTTTGATTGAGAATTACAAGGGTGTACAAAATATAAAATACTTAGTACAGAAAATCTATATCTACACTAACTTTAAAACGCGCACGATAAGACCGCTAAATAAAATCAGAGATTCTCTTATTTATTTGTATGCTATTAGACTACGACAAAAGCAAATATTTTCAAATTAAGTATACGATATTGCAAGCCATATCGAATTTGAACTGAACTCGTCAAATAGCAGACATGTGGTTTACCTAAACGTGTCTATGTTTTAGTAAATGGTGGTCGTCATCTAAACAAAATGAGTTTAATCGTAAATGTTATAAATAACACAGGAGTGTGTTTTTGAGAATTTGGTATGTTGTATCATATATGTATGTGTTGGTGTATTTTTAAGTTAAAAATTATGAAGGCTTTGGAATAGGGAATTTTTACTTAAAAATGGGAAATAGGATTTTGGAAAAGTCCTACATTTAAGACTGACAACACTGACGCAAAAGCAAGACGTAGCTTATTGGCACGTGTACTTAATTTCGTTTATAAACACCACGTTGGTTACGACAGAATAGGATTATAAAATGAAATAATTTACTTTAGTTTAAGAACGTCCGAAATCTGCTACAAAACCTTTAAAAAGTTTGTATTTAATTGATTTTAATATACTTTCAAAGTTTTCATTCGATAAGAATGCAACGGTGAATTACTATGCAACATTGCGAGATCCGTTCGTATGCATTTTTCGTGACACAATTACAAATCCCGAATTACATAGTTAGTTTTTACAATACCTTTCAATAGTTGCCCGCTACACTTCTTTGATGTAATGGTTTCAGTCTCAGATATCAATTTTACAATCCAATTTAGGACGTCTTTGCAATGTTTACATTCAGCAGAGATGTTTAGAAATTCAGGATGATATTCTTCAATGTTTGCATTACGCATTTGATTATAAAGCTGACTGTTCTAGCTCGTACGCCATTTTAAAACAATAAAAGGAAGCGGTTTTAAACTCTCATATTACTCCTCAAAATAGCGGTCATTGTGAAGTTACAACGAAAACTCAGAAACAGATATAAATTATATGTAGTAGTTATCATTGTTTAAAGAATACAACGTTTGGTAGTTGGTTATCAATCGACAGAAGAGTGTGTATTATGGAAATTCACATTGAGTGACGTATCAGTTACAACGTGCGTTTATAATACCAAAATATATTCACGACTTGCTTGACTCTTTTTTTAATAGCTGTCACTTTTATTATTTAAACTGTGAAAACTAACAGAACTCTGTCTTCTCTTCCGTTTGTTTCCGATCCTCTGTTTAACATCATCTCGCAAAAGTATCGAATAATAGTCTGCATTAATTTTATGACGGTTTGTAAGAAAATCAAAAAAAGGTACACCTTGAAAATCAAAAAAAAAATGTTGCCATTACTTTACCAACTGATAACGTAGTTTTTGCTATGTTTGGCTTTGGAGCTATGATGTGACAGTGACACCACTGAATGCTTGCACATTTTGGCTGCGTTAAGTCCAAAAATTCATCATATCGCTGCAGTAAAGAAGAACCGTTTTGCAAACGATTCAACTTATGCTCTTTGGTCAACAAGCACGGAATACACCTGCCACTCACAATACTTAAGTTTATTTTTTCTGAGGGCTTGAAAAATGCAGACTAATGTATAAATTTTAAGAAACTTGATGAACTCTTAGACTTCGAAAACTATAAGTGAGTCTCTAAACGATTTGATTATAAGAATTTTAGGCGAATTTACGCGTTCCTTCGTAAGAGAGTAGATTATTATGTGCTGTTTCACGATACAATGAACAGAACTTTCCGACATCGTAATTTTAATTGTCATAATTATATTACAGCGAAACAATTGCTATCGACATGTTTAGACGACTCACGGCTTTCCTTTAATTAATTTAGTTGTTGTCTCCAGATGGGGTCTTACTTTAAACATTCTTGTATAAATTTGAAAATTGCGATTTCGAAATTATCCTCTTCAGACAATTATATATAGTCCGCCTCGAAGGTTTAGCTAGCTACCGGTTAGCGCAGGTAAATTTCTTCGACATTCAAATACTCGTTCTATTTCACGCAGACTTAATAGTGATAGCATATCTCAACGTATTTACTTGGTATTTGCGCAATGCTTAGAAGCGACGGGCGGCTATTAGGGTGTTTGGTATACACCAGAACGTTTGTAAATTTCAGCGGCCTACATTTTGATCGCATTTTATTTGGAAACACGCTCAAACTTTTAGCAGAAATATTTGTTTTGCCATTAAGGAATCATTGGTGGATGACTCATCCAAACCGAACACACAATTGTAAGCTTAAGCAGAAAGTATTTTAGGTTAAGTAAGATAATATATTTTTCAAGTACAACAGGGACTACGCCAAGAGGACCCGCTATCTCTAACTCTCTTTAAACTTGGTACTGGAAAGTACAAAAGAGAAAACAAAATAAACAGAATGGACATAATCTTCAATAGTAACCATCAGTGCCTCGCTTATGCCGATGCGCTAGCAATTTCTGCGAAATCAAGAAGAGAACTGCAAAAACGAACCCAAGATCTAGAGCGAGCAGCAAGGAAAAGAGGACTAAGAATTAATGAGGTTAAGACAAAATATATGATAATGGGGCACACAGAAAATCTACCCCAAGACCGAGTGCTTAAAATTGTCACAGAAAACAACAAATAAATGGTGTTTGAAACAGTGCAAAGTGCAGTATATCTATGAGTTCCTATCAGCAAAAATGGGGATGAAAAAGACGAAACAGACACAAGGCTGATTAAGGGTGATAGAAGTGCGGGGGCCTTAAACAGTATGTTAAGATCGAAGTCAGTGTCGCGGAGTGCAAAAATTAGGATGTACAAGAGAGTAATTAAACCAAGTGTAACCTATGCGTGCGAGCTATGGATAATGAATAAAGACATATAGAGTAAACTAGAGAGATGGGAGAGAAAAATACTGCGAAGAATATATGGGAGAAAGAAGGTTGAGGAAATGTGGCAAAGAAGAAATAATGAGGATGTATGGAGAACTCGGTCTCACAAACGTGGTGAAGGCGCAGCGCTTAAGATGGCTAACCCTGGTCACTCGTTCTCAACGACTGGCAGACCCTGAAAACATAGACCAAGAAATGAAGAAACTCCGAAAAGCTCTGCGACAAAATGGCTTCAAGAACCAGACCATCAATGATACACTTAAGCCCAGCCGAGTTAAGCCACAGGATGAAAAAGAAAAACCTACATCCAAAGCCCACCTGCCATACGTCAAAGGAACAACAGACAAAATCTCTAGAATTCTACGAAGACACAATGTGGAAACTACATTCACAACAAACAGAAAGATCAGCTCCATTCTACGAAACCCCAAAACAAGGATACCTCTGGAGAATCAAGGTGTCTACGAAATTCCTTGCCAGGACTGCGATCAAACATACATAGGTCAATCGAATAGACGAGTCAATGTGAGAAAAGAAGAACACGAAAATGCCGTACGAAAGAACGAGAAGACTTCATCACTGTCACAACACGTAAGCATATCATCTCACAAGATTGCTTTCGAAAACACCAAAGTACTGGCCAACATAGGACACCTGAAATCAAGAATAATAAGGGAAGCAATAGAAATCGAGAAACACCCAAGAAACCTAAATTCTCGTGATGACACCCAAAGACTACCATCCGCTTGGAAACCGGTTCTCGCCAAAAAACAAATACACTACAGAAACCAGCAAGAAAATACAAATCCACCTCAACAAAATCAGAACGTTCCAGCCATAGCAGGTCCCGTCACACGCAACCGAGCGCGAAATTAACAAAGCGCAACCACACGGAACGGCCAAGAAGTATATATAGCTCCAGCAGAAACGAACGTCAACAATTACAATTACAATTACAAGACGCATCAGCAGAAAGTTATCCGACAAGACCTGAAGATGGCAAATATGACCTTGCCGAAACGTCGTCAAGACAACCAGCCCGGTCCGTCCCAGGACCAAGAAGTTTCTACGCGGAAGAATACCTGGAAACCAACCATTTCATATTGGTAATAGATATTTGCCAACTAACGTTCTATTTGATAATTTAGATGATTCTGTAAATAATTATATAGTAAATTGCCTAAACCGTGAAAATTCACTATAAATAACTATGGCCCATTTTAAGTAAAATGTGTCTAACTACTACTGTGTGTAACTACTAGCTAGGCAAACCTCTGACACGGACTATAGCTAGAATTTGCTACGTTAATATAAAGTTGTAAGTAATTTCCATGCGTGCCATAAAATACAACTTAAAATGAAGGAAAAACTTTACAAAAGTATATAAATCATCTTAGTTTTCATATTTTCTCAAATAATGACCCGTACAGGTCAATTCAGTTCAGGCTAGAATAATACTTTTAACACTCAAACGCTAACTGATCCAAGCACTATGTTAATCTTATGAATTAAATGGAGAAAAATCAGAGCAGCAAAATTATTTCACGAAAACGTAAAGAATTTTAACGCAAATCCCAGAAGAACAAAAAATAATAAATATAACCAGGTCTACAGGGGATACATTTTTATAACCACGGAAAATTATGAAATTTTATGATTTTACTTTTATTTCGTAAGCAATATTGTGTTTAATTGCTAATTGCACACCGGCCATAATATATTTGCTTAGCTTTCGCAAATATTTCACTCAAGCATTGTTGTCGCTGGATTCCACTAAATTACAGTTAGAAATTTGAGCATGTACACCACAAATAAATAACATAAAATAAACGAAGCACTTTGTCCGAACTTTTTCATAATTATTTGAAAAATTTTCACTTAAACTTCATTCTTTTGATGTATTTAAATGGCGAGTTAACGAATCATTCGCTTAAACGCAACACTCTTTTCAAAATAAAATTAATAATTCGGTGGGTTAAATAGAGTTCAAATTACAACCAAATTCCGCTCTTATTTAATGTAAAATTTATCCTATAAATGTTATGATTGTATTAATGTTTGGAAACGAATAATTATAATCTGGAAGAGGGGAAGACACGTATGAGATCATACCGAGAAGTGGTCATACGCTATAGGTTAGCGCGTTAGACTTTTAGGCTGTAGGCCTAAGTTCCATTCGCAGTATCGGAATACCGGGTTTTTAACGACCTTTCGTCCTCGCAAGGCAATTGCAAACCAGCGATTAATTAAATAAATAAATAAATAAATAAATAAATAAATTTTCTCTGGAATAGAAGTGTCCTGGGTTCAATTCCCAGTACCGGAACAGCGGATTTTTAACGGCCGTTCTCCCTCGCAAGGCAATGGCAAACCAGCGTGGTATTCTGCCTAGTAAATCTTCTCGGGAGTAGAAATGATTGTACTTCCTCTGGTTCGGAACCCACGTTAAGCTGTAGGTCCTCTATGCCTGTGGTACTTTAAAACGCACAACACAGGTATAGAAGAGAAGATCGATACGTCTCGTAAGAGACAAAGCACCCGAAGAAAATAAACGAGAGGTAATTTTTCATATATAAACCCTTACCGACCGTGGAAAGCTTGTGTAGTTAGTTAGGAAAATTATTGTGGATAAAAAGTGTTGTATATACTGCATTCTATAATAACTGCACAAAAATTAAAGTTTTATTACTCCTATAATAAACTCGCAACTTTACTAACAAGCTTAATAAATCAAAACATAAGCCATCTGAGTTGATCATTTCTTTAATTTTATTTAATTTGTTTGTTTGCTTGATACCAAATAAAACGTTTCGGAGTAACTGAAATTACTTTTTCGAATGGATATTTCTCATTTTTAGTATTGGTCCTCTTCTTATTTCCATTTACTTATAATTACTTACATGGTATATTGTTGTTGTTTGTATGATAACCGAGTCCGGTGCCTTAAAGTGCACTTCGAATCACGAATATGCGTTATGAGAAATACTTCTATTTTGGTTAATTTCATCAAAGGTAATTGGAAATTTCGGAAATGACAACGCTGCTAGTAAAATTTAGGATCATAAACAAGTTTATCAATTTTTACAATTAATTTGTAATTTAATTTTGATTTGTTGAATGGTCAAATAACATTATACAGGGTGATCCGTAACAATAATATAAAACTATTTATTTTACTTAGTTATCTAACTATAAATAAAATTATCATAACAAATTCACACGATTAATATCAAGTTACCTTTTATATAACAAAATATAAACTGCTTGAATTGGTAATTGGTTATTTGTTTGCTTGTTACAAAATAGAATGTTTGAGTCAATTAATGTATAAATATTGGATCCGAATATTTCATATTTTTAATTTTCTTTGCTTCTTTTTTTTCTCTGTTTAGAGACATAGAACTTCCTCTATATAGTTTATAATTAGTTCTTTGTATGATAACCGGGACTGACGGCTTAATGTGCACTCCGATCTATAACCGGTTGTGCATAATGTATGTATTGTATGAAATAATTTAATTTTGATTTGTTTTTATTGAAGATAAGTAATAAGAACTAATAATACTTTAGGTTCTTGAAGCTAAGCAACTAAATAATACAGCTCATATGTTTATATAACATTTGTTGCTGTTATTGTTAATGTTTTATAAACTTGTTATGAATTATTTATAAAATTAATGCTATTGAAATTAAGACGAGCTCGGTAATTTTTAAAAAGAAAATTTTCTATTGAAATATAAAAATAACGTTATATGTTTCGACACTAAACAGTTCATAAATCGCGTTTGGTAAATGAAAAATTAAAGATATATAAATACGAAGGAAAACTATTATTAAGAAAAAATTCAACTTGCACCCGGGATAAAATATTATACAATAATTTTTTAACAACTTTCTTTTAAGGGCTTTCATAAATCTAAACCCGGATTAAATCGCTTCAGTTTTCCATTCAAATATCCATTTTTGTTTAAATTTTCATATTTACATTGTTATAAAGTTTTTTCCAACAGGATAGTTAATGTAAGTATGTAATATGTATATTCTGTCATTTTCTTCAAACGTGATTATGCATAATTTTTAACACTTTAAATAATTGTAATTAGTGCATTACTTTCAATGAAGAAATTTTTAATTCAGTTGTGGAAGCTGAATCCAAACCTCATGACTGGTACAGAAAACGCTAACAGGAGCGTGAAGTTGCTTGTTTTTGTTCGCGTAAAACTTACAACTGCAAATAATTCATGAAAAGCGGCATGTCCTAGCAATTATGTCCTAGCAATTATTCAAGAAATAAACACAAATTTGTGAAATGAACGTGAGAAAAAAGTTTTCAGAAAACTTCAATGGGCTTGTTTTGGTGCTACGTTTGTTTGTGTGTTTCTACCGAATAACTGCTTTGTAAGCAATTAATTAAATTACAAAAACAAAAAGTAACGCGTGGTAAGGTTTTTCTTGGAGGAAAGCTTTAACTGAGATTAAAAGATTTCCTAAATCAATTTGATTAATTCCTTCCAGGGTTTTAATTTCGGTTTTCACGGAATTATCTTATGCGCTAATCAGTTAAAATTGCAAATAACGGCGCCGACTTAAGCTTGTTTGGTTAATATGAAACTTTCGCGACAAAAAATAACAAGTTGTTAAAATATTTCGAATTTGCATAAACGCGTTTGTTCTAGCACAACGGTAGTGTAAAAATGTTTTAATTTAAGAATAAACTGCGCTAAATGGGCCAAAATAATTCAAGCGTACGGGATGTCAACGTACTACTACACAAAAAACTGCAGATATAAAGGATAATGAAACTAAGCGTACCCATGTGGATCCCGCGTATGTGTGGAGCGTCGAGTTGCACCGGGACGCCAAACGGAGGATGCTGGCGTACTAACAACCCGCTTTTGAAAAATGGACAGCGCAACGGCGGCGCGCATCGCCACTGGAAATTACAGTCCACGCCGGCCTACCGCTTCACTGCGTAATTTTCTCATGCGGATGTCTCTATTATGTAATTACCCATACAGGATGTTAAACAAATATGACCGTTCCTTGCAAAAATATCAGGATTGAGTAGAACACAAAGAAGTGCAAACTAACTCCGGCAAACAGCACCGTAATTGGGATCAAGCGTGCAAATTCAAACCGACGCTGATTATTTTTCTAAACAAAATTACTTTACGCAGTTTCATCAAAAAATTTTCGCTTACTTTTTTGTGCTGATTTGGTAAACCGTTTGTATGTATATTCATGTAAAATTTAATTTACCTCGACGGTGAAATATTTACACGGATTATTTTTCCTTAAATAGAAGAACCGTTTCTAGCTAGCTCGTAAATAATATAGCGGAAATAGGTGTACGAACTTCGATTATGACCAAATGTTGTTGGTTAACAAGGGGCTACGGTAAATTATCGCTAATATTTTAAAATTGCATTATATCGCAATACTCGCTGTTTAAGAGACTATCAGAAATTGTAATGACATAATGAAACATCACAGAAAAATTTCTTGTTTCATGTTCGACAAATAGGCTGAGATGAGCGAAAGTATACAAACACATATAGTAAGAGCTAGTGTCCATTATGTGACGAGATAAATAACGCGGGTATATTTCAAGAGATATTGAAGTTAACATAAACTAAAGGACTAACAAGATATTCGATTTATATTACGATACTTCGCATTTCATTTATAAAGCAGTACAGTAGCTTTTCCAAAGAACGCGATGACATACGAACATGTACTACTTTCGTTTTCGGTTGAGCTCATTTTAATGTATTTTTACGATACCTTTAAATTTTATTAAAACCGGAAAAATCCATTTTTGAGTAACGAAGCAACATATTGAAATTTCTATTAGTTGTCAAGGAACAAGTACGCAGAGACCATATAACGTTCTTATTTTCCATCATTTCAATTACTCTTGATGAAAACATCAGATTTTTCATTTACATGGTGGTACATATTTTCAGCATACTTCATTAGGAAACATACCTCTTTATCAATATTTCTGAAACTTCCTCTTCGGCGATCCACAAATGCGTAAATACTTGCGAAAATATTCATAAATTTACTGTGAAACCTAGTATAATTGGGCTACAGTGAATTATCAACCTTTAACGTTCGTATTTTCCATCATTTCGATTACGGTTTATGAAAACATCAGAATTTGCATTTACGTGGTGGTACATTTGTAGAGCATACTTGATTTAGAAACAAACCTCTTTATCAAAATATCTGAAACTTCCTCTTCCGCGATCCATAAATGCCTACAGACTTGCGAAAATATTCATAAATTTACTGTGAAACCTAATATATATGGGCTACGGTGAATTTTCAACCTATAACGTTGTTATTTTTCACCATTTCGATTGCTGTTTATGAAAACATCAGAATTTGCATTTACGTGGTGGTACATTTGTTCAGCATACTTCATTTGGAAACATACCTCTTTAGCAAAATTTCTGAAACTTCCTCTTCCGCGATCCACAAATGCGTAAAGAATTGCAAGAATATTTATAAATTTACTGTGAAACCTAATATCTATGGGCTACGGTGAATTATCAACCTATAACGTTCTTATTTGCTATCATTTCGATTACTCTTTATGAAACCATCAGAATTTGCATTTACGTGGTGGTACATTTGTTGAGCATACTTAATTTGGAAACATACCTCTTTATTAAAATTCATGAAACATCCTCTTCCGCGATCCACAAATGCGTACACACTTGGGAAAATATTATAAATTTACTGTAAAACCTAATATATAAGGGCTACGGTGAATTATCAACCTATAACGTTGTTATTTTCCATCATTTCGATTACTCTTTTGGAAAATATCAGGATTTGCATTTACGTGGTGGTACATTTGTTGAGCCTACCTGATTTGGAAACATACCTCTTTATCAAAATTTCTGAAACTTCTTCTTTCGCGATCCACTAATGCGTACCGACTTGCAAAAATATTCACAAATTTACTGTGAAACGTAATATATATGGGCTTCGGTGGATTATCAACCTATAACGTTCTTATTTTCCATCATTTCGATTACTCTTTATGAAAACATCAGAATTTGCATTTACGTGGTGGTACATTTCTTCAGCATACTTCATTTGGAAACATACCTCTTTAGCAAAATTTCTGAAACTTCCTCTTCGGCGATCCACAAATGCGTAAAGAATTGCAAAAATATTTATAAATTTACTGTGAAACCTAATATCTATGGGCTACGGTGAATTATCAACCTATAACGTTCTTATTTGCTATCATTTCGATTACTCTTTATGAAAACATCAGAATTTGCATTTACGTGGTGGTACATTTCTTCAGCATACTTCATTTGGAAACATACCTCTTTAGCAAAATTTCTGAAACTTCCTCTTCGGCGGTCCACAAATGCGTAAAGAATTGCAAAAATATTCACAAATTTACTGTGAAACGTAATATATATGGGCTTCGGTGGATTGTCAACCTATAACGTTCTTATTTTCCATCATTTCGATTACTCTTTATGAAAACATCAGAAGTTGCATTTACGTGGTGGCACATTTGCTGAGCATACTTCATGTGGAATCACACCTCTTTATCAAAATTTCTGAAACTTCCTATTCCGCGATCTACAAATGAGTAAAGACTTGCGAAAATATTCATAAATTTACAGTGAAACCTAATATATATGGGCTACAGTGGATTATCAACCCCATAACGATCTTATTTTCCATCATTTCGATTACTCTTTATGAAAACATCAGAATTTGCTTTTACGTTGTGGTACATTTGTTGAGCATATTTGATTTGGAAACATACCTATTTATCTAAATTTCTGAAACTTGTTCTTCCGCGATCCACAAATGCGTAAAGACTTGCGAAAATATTCATAAATTTACTGTCAAACCTAATGTATATGGGCTACGGTGAATTATCAACCTATAATGTTCGTATTTTCCATCATTTCGATTGGTCTTTATGAAAACATCAGAATTCTTCCGCGATCCACAAATGCGTAAAGAATTGCGAAAATATTCATAAATTTACTGTAGAACCTAATATATATGGCCTACGATGAATTATCAACCTATAACGTTCTTATTTTCTATCATTTCGATTGGTCTTTATGAAAACATCAGAATTTGCATTTACGTGGTGATGCATTTGTTGAGCATATTTGATTTGGAAACATACCTCTTTATCAAAATTTCTGAAACTTCCTCTTCCGCGATCCACTAATGCCTACAGACTTGCGAAAATATACATATATTTACTGTGACACCTAATATATATGGGCTACGGTGGATTATCAACCTATAACGTTCTTATTTTCCATCATTTCGATTAGTCTTTCTGAAAACATCAGAATTTGCATTTACGTGGTGGTACATTTGGTGAGCATACTTGATTTGGAAACATACCTCTTTATCAAAATTTTTGAAACTTCCTCTTCCGCGATCCAGAAATGCGTACCGACTTGCAAAAATATTCATAAATTTACTGTAAAACCTAATATATAAGGGCTACGGTGGATTGTCAACCAATAACGTTCCTATTTTCCATCACTTCGATTTCTCTTTATGAAAACATCAGAATTTGCATTTGCGTTGTGGTACATTTGTTGAGCATACTTCAGTTGGTAACATACCTCTTTATCAAAATTTCTGTAACTTCCTCTTCCGCGATCCACAAATGCCTACAGACTTGTGAAAATATTTATAAATTTACCGTAAAACCTAATATATACGGGCTACGGTGAATTATCAACCTATAACGCTCTTATTTTCCATCATTTCGATTACTCTTTATGAAAACATCAGAATTTGCATTTATGTGGTGGTACATTTGTTGAGCATACTAGATTTGGTAACATACCTCTTTATCAAAATTCCTGAAACTACCTCTTCCGCGATCCACAAATGCGTATCGACTTGCAAAAATATTCATAAATTTACTGTAAAACCTAATATATAAGGGCTACGGTGGATTGTCAACCAATAACGTTCCTATTTTCCTTCATTTCGAGTTCTCTTTTTGAAAACATCAGAATTTGCATTTACGTGGTGGTACATTTGCTGAGCATACTTGATTTGGTAACATAACTCTATATCAATATTTCTGAAAGTTCCTCTTCCGCGATCCACAAATGCGTAAAGGCTTTCGAAAATATTCATAAATTTACTGTGAAACCTAATATATATGGGCTATGGTGAATTATTAACTTATGACGTTCTCATTTTCCATCATTTCGATTACTCTTTATGAAAACATCAGAATTTGCATTTACGTTATGGTACATTTGTTTAGAATACTTGATTTGAAAACATACCTCATTATCAATATTTCTAAAACACTTCCTCTTCGGCGTTCGACAAATGCGTTAAGACGACAATAATATTTATATATTTACTATATGGTGTGGTAGGGATAAACAAAGCGGCTGTAAATTAAGGTATTGGTAAAACTATTAAGCTGCAGTCTTAATTGCAAATTAGCTTTTACAAAAAACATGCATTAGTTATTTTGGACCTATATTGTATAAAAATCCAGTATCGTTTGGGTTAGGTTTAAAATATAGGTTTTCGAAAAAGTAGTCGATCTTTCATATACGGAAGTGCTAAAGAACTTCGATTCGTTGTATAATTGGAAATATGGAATAGCGGAATTTTTAATTTGTCAAAACTGCTTAAATACTTAATAATTCTATGCAATATTTTATTGTAAGATGCACTTAAATAACGGCTTTTATTCGAGAAACGTTTCACACTAAAAACATTGGTTCATGTACATTTTCTTGATACTAAAATACTTGCCATATCGTAAAAAATCTTCTGCAAGAGTGGAAATGGCACTACCTTTATTTTTGTTTTTTGGAGTCCTTTTTCTTCAGTTTCTTCTCCAAAATCTTTATTTGTGATACTGTCAATAATATTCTGGTCATTAGGATGCTCGGATACTATAACATGCCTATCGATTTGCACATAATTTTGCAGTTCAATTTCATCGGAAATATTGACGTTAGTTTACAAATTTTCCCAGCTTTTCTTAAATTCTGTGACAAGGATATTGTCTTCTGTTTCCCATTCGTGCGTATGATTTTCAATACAACTCACTTTTGAAAAACAATTTGCAATTGTTGACGATGTAATGTTATTTGTTCACAGTTTTGATTGTTCGTCGATGCAGTCAGCGATATTATTCCGGTCAACGGTTTATTATGTTCAACAGCTTTAATGGTCTTAATTAGAATTCTCCTCCCGTAATGAATTTTGATGTACAGGGTCGCTGTTAAATATGGAACCAAAGCTCTCTTGCTGAAACAGTTTTAGATATAGATTTTGAAAGTGGAAGATTGGAGTTTGAAATATTTCGCGTATTTAAGAGCAAATAAAATACCAGTTTTTGAGCGCAGCCGCCATCTTAAATTTTTTTAAATAGCAAGATGGGCTATGTCATGAATCATTAGGAAGCTTATTTTTTTCTATTTCTAATCATCTGAAATATGCATGGGGTTACATGAAAAAATATTTGAGAAACATTAGGTAACGGTTTTTCGCATGCTTAGTCGAATAATTTATTGTACTTTAAATCTAGTAATCATAAGCTTTGTTGAACGTTAGAAATAAACAAACAAAACCAACAAAATTAAATTACACGAAAACTAAACATTTAAAAAAATTCAATAACAATAATAACAACATTCAACTGTGTAAACTATGAGCTGTTTAAGAAAGAACTTGTTCAATTTGCTATCCGTTTACTTCTTGGCAATAAGAAATTTAATGTCTGAAATTGTCTAAAGAATTATGTAACCAACGGCTAGGAATAGTACGATTGAGTTATTGTAATTCCTCTAAATTTGCTGCCCTATTTACATAAACGCAACTATTCAAATGACGCTATAAAAAAAGTCCCAAAGGGGACAAATTTGGAGATCGAACGGGCCAGTCCATGGTTCGTCTACTACAAATCTATCACCGAAGGAGAATGTCATCTAAATAATTACGTACTGCAAGTTCATTTTGGGGGGAGTAGCACAATTTGGATTAGCAGGATTTGGAAAAAGTTAAGTATTTTGAGGAATAACATTTTATTAAAGAAGTTGAAGATACTTCGCGGAAGTAAGGTTCCCTTCAATAGAAAAGGGTTCAACAATATTGTGACCAACAATACTTGCCCCTACGTTGATTTTCTGAGGTCGCTGGGTATGAACTTTTCCTATCCAATATTGATTAGTATCAGACCAGTACTTCCATGATCCCCTCGCAAAACTTGAAATCGTCTTCCGCCAATATCTGCACTCAATGCAAATTATACGGGTTTGGTTTAAGGTAAGTTGTTGCACAGAAGTTTTAGGTTGGTCAAGCACATCCAGTACTACAGTTAGAGAATTATCTGTACTTAGCAGTTTTAGTAAATCTATTTAAAGTTTTACTTACTGTTAATTTGCTAATCGGATTCCGACCTGGATGTGCGGTATTATAAAAAATTGTAAGTAATTGACGTACTTCTTCGTGTGTACGCCTTCTGTCACTATACCCAATCATCAAAAGAATTTCTATCTATTCCGTTTCTGTCTGTTCACATTTCAGGAAATCAAGGTTTATTCGCCACTTTATACAACAATTGTAAGAAAATTAACAATAGTATATGCTTTTCTTATCACTTACTCACACCTTAGTGATTATTTTTTGTTTATTTCTGACGTTCTGTCAAAGCTATGGTGTCCAGATTTAAAGTACAATATGTTAGCCGATTAAGCATATGGGAAACCCTTTCCTAACTTTTCTGTATTATTTTCTGATGTAACCCTGTACATATCTGAGACGATTCTTCTTCTCCTTCGAGTGCTTTATCTCTTACAAGACGTAGCGATCTTCTCTCCTACGCCTGTGTTGCGCGTTTAAAGTACCACAGATACGAATGACCTACATCTTAACGTGGGCTCTGAACCACGGGAAGTGTAAACACTTCTAGTGCAGAGAAGATTTACTAGGCAGAAAACCTAGCTGGTTTGCCATTGCCTAGCGAGGGAGGCCGTTAAAAATCCGATATTCCGGTACTAAAAATTGAACTCAGGACATTCAGCGTAGAAGTCTAAAGCACTAACGTCCACCTCACGGAGAGATGATGAGATGATTACGACGAGAAAAAAATAAGCTTTTTAATGATGCATGACATAATTCAGTGGTGACGAAAATATTTGAATGTGTTGGAAATAATTAAAACTGACAATTTCTAATTTAGTTTCCAATGATTGTCTTATTAATATCTTGCAGTTTAACGTTAAAATCATTGAAATAAATATAAATACAGATCAATAAAAAAACAATTTGGAAAGCCATTCGACGTCCTATAATTGATTATATTTTTCAATAATTTTCTCTTTACGTAAAAAAGGTTCTTCAGTTCTGAAGTTCAAACTTCATCTAAAAAGTTAACGAATCTTTGAAGAACCTTTCCATGACCTAACTGTTGGATATTGTTGTATATGAGTAAACCATTGCATACTGAGTTTACACCATTTTATAATTATTGAAATTTTCGTATATTTAAAGCGAGCGCAAATATAAAATTGACCAATTTTGTTACACGATTCATAATGTCTTAGTGACTTGAAACTGGCTTCAGCGCATAAAACATGCTGACCAAGTGTCCATTAAAGCTGCATAGCTGAGCCAATTTAAATTTTTTGAATTTATTTATTTTATGCAGGGTGATTACTTTACCTTGTAACAGGTACGTAGGCTGCACACATTACAATTATATGTATTGCATTGGTATCTTAGTAAACTTTACACACTTTAAATAAATAAAAATCAAAGTAGTTACATTGGATGTACTAAGAAACTACAATGAAATTATTTATTAATAAATAGGATGCAGTTTTGCAATAGGTATATAGGTAATCATCTTCAGTAAGGTGTTCCACTAATGTGAGGTGGTAAGGATGAAACAGGTTTGTTTTTAAAATGTAAAATACTGTACTTTGGCTAAAGCCTCCAGTTCTTCTAACTTCTCGTTAGCGTATATGGCGACTACCAATTCCTTGTTCTTTGATTGCCGCTTCAGCTTCTACAGTTGTGACATGTAGTTGTCTCATTTTTGGCTTGGAAAATTGTCCATATTTGCGCGAATTTCTTTCCAAACGCCTATAGACATTATGTGATGGAAGGGGTCTATCCGGGTATCTTTGTGCCTATCATCTACTGTTAAGTGGGCGGTCTCCTCTACATTCTTCCAAAATCAACATCATATCCGTTTTCTCACTGTTAGAATACATTGAAACGGAATGATTTTACCACAAGAATCTATAGAAATCAACAACTTTGTACAGAAGTTTTGACAAAACAATGGTTAATATTTGCCTATCCAAAGGACCCTTAATGTAAAAAATATTTTTTATAGGTAAAAAGAAAAGTAAAGTATGCATTTCATGCACATATGAGAGGTGTCTCCTACCTACTTGTTACAAGATAACATGATCACAATGTATATAAGTTGTAAATCTGTGTAAGAGAAATTATACATAAACTAGCCGTCGCTTGGGTACCACCGTAATTTCTACTTGACCCTTGAGTATAAAAACACCTGGACCACTAAGGAACATACACTAAGACAGTGGTTCCTGTTGTGTATTAGCACAGAGGGCGCTGGGACTTTAGTGGGAAAAGCACAGTTACATTCAGTGAGTTGTAAAAGCAAGTCACGTGTATCTGTTGTGTACTTTTTATGCATTAATAAAACTGATCACTTCTGAATATTCAACATATTTTGGCGACGAGGATGGGATTATCCTGTTAAAGTAACTAAGTGATGCAAGAGCAACTCCTTTAGGATCAGATTTGTTTAGGACTAGCAGAATTACTCCACGGGGAAGCGGCAAAAATGGCGACGGTAGGACACATTGAGGATTTTGATCCGCGAAAACCGCACAGCTGGAACATTTGGGTAGAAAGATTGGAATTCTACCTATTAGCAAATGACGTGATCGACGATGGCAAGAAATGTGCTGTACTGCTCAGCTTAGTAGGGAATGCTACATACGAAATAGCGCGTTCATTGGTGTCTCTTAACGTTCTCCGCGAATTATTCGCTACACATGGATTACCTGATGTCATAGTTAGTGACAATGGTTCAGCATTTACAGGAGGAGTTTGCTATTTTTACGAAGCGTAATCAAATACGTCATACAACTATAGCTCCTTATGATGCTTCGACTAATGGCCAAGCCGAATGATACTTCCAAACAACAAAGGAAGGACTATCCAAGCTCACAGGGGGCGACTGGAAAACAAAATTGGCTAGATTCTTACTGCACCAGCATGTAACACCCGGTACCGTGACAGGTCGAAGTCCCGCTGAACTGCTGATGGGTCGCCGCTTAAAGACCATCCTAGATCGTCTTCACGCAGCCTTAGAGAAAGCACGTAAGCAGCCGACAGAGAAAGATTTTAAACGTGTTCGAATGTTTACAGCTGGTGAACCAATCTACGCTCGCAGGTACGGCCCCGGCCCAAAGTGGGTTCCAGCAGAGATACAAGCAGCTACAGGCCCAGTCCCGTATAAAGCGATTACTACGCAGGGGGAGATATTACGGCGTCACGTAGCTCAAGTACGACATCGTTACCTGATTGGGGAAAATCAAGCTGCCACAGCATAGTCAAAGCTGGAAGAACAAGATGAAGTTGCTGATTCAACACCGGTGACACCGCAGACGAATGTCGAAATCATCAAACAACCATCAGCCAACGGAGAGCCATCCACGTCGGAGCAGCCTGACGAAACAAGAAGTAGGCCTCCAAGAAATCGGCGACCACCCTCCTTCCTTGGTGATTATGTAACGAACTAGGGACGAGGGGTGTTGTGTATTAGCATAGATGGCGCTGGGACTTTAGTGGGAAAAGGACAGTTACATTCAGCGAGTTGTAAAAGCAAGTCACGTGTATCTGTTGTGTACCTTTTATGCATTAATAAAACTCATCACTTCTGAATATTCAGCAGTTCCCAACCCTTTTTGATTCGTGACCCCTTCTAGGATAGCTCAGGTAACTCGCAACCCCTTCACGAAAAGCTATTTTCAGTCTTTTTTTAAATAACGGAAATACTAATATTTTTTAGAAACTATAGTTCTAAGAATTCCAACAAGTTTTCAACAATGACTAGGCTTGCATCGGGGTAGCAAGTTTTAATATTCTTTGCTGGATTTGTATTAATTCCAACCCCATGATATTTCCAACATCCAATCTATTTCTTGCCTTTGTCTTGATATGAAGGAGAGTTGAAAATGCACTCTCACAGAGATATATAGAGACAAATAGAACTAATACCCTAACAGCAAGTATGACGCAATATGAATAAGAATGATACATAACACACCAGAACTGAGGCAATGTTCATAAAACACATCACGTGCTAAGGAATCGTTCCGCAGCTGCAAGAATTCATCATATACCTCATCGGTAAAACTAGTTACATCCACGTAGGCAGAATAAGTTTCGTACCAGCGCTGCTGCTTCTTCCCTCAGCATAGGGAACTACCGCCGTAATTCCATTTCAAGGGTTTGGAGGTGCTCAGCAATTTCCCCCTTCAGATGTTTTTTCATTTCACTTTCAGTTATTTCTACCTCACTGCAAAGGTATTCAAACATGGGAAGATTTACCTACCGACGCTACTTTCGCAGTTTTAATATAAATACCTGAAGATCGTCTCTAAATTGGATTATGTGCGCTTCCTTGTTATAAAGTTTTAAATTTATCTTGTATAGCTAGTCTAAGACGTCTGATAAGTAATCAACTGTTCGGTCGCATAGCCAAACGCTGCTGGTGCCGCTGAAATGGTTACCAAAGTTAAACAACACCGGCTCGGGTCACTACTAGTGTGGGTGGTCCGTTTAGTGATACATCAGCGACCGGCCGTGCTTCGGAGGGCACGTCAAAACTGTCGGTCCCGAGTACCACTTCAGTGGTAGTCGTTAGGTCAAGGTCAGAGGCGCTAGCGCGACGTGAAAACTCTGATACCAAGCTCTACTACCCCCATTCGAATTACATTACATTACAGTAATCAACTATTTTCTTTTGGCATCATTATAGAATTGTGCCATAATATATTGTTTTCCTTGCATTTCCAGAAACAATCTAATTTCATTTTTCAACACGAAAATGCGACTTACAACATTTCCTTTTGACAACCAGCGTACAGCAGTCTAGAAAAGAAGAACCTAGTGATAAGAATTGATGTCATTGCATAGTTCTTTAAACAGACGAGTGTTGAGAGATCCAGTTTTTATATAACTCACAATTTTGATCAGAGCATTGAGCACTTCTTGAGTGATTCTTCTTATTGACAAAAGCAAATCGGCGAATCATGTAGAGTAAGCCTTTTGCTTGGGGAGCAAGTTCTTTTACCATTTTCTGTAAGCCCGACTTGCATCTTAGCATGGCTAGTGTTCTATCAGTACAAACCTCAGAGGCGGTTTTCCATTGTAACCATTCAGTTGCAAAGAAGATACTTATCATTTTTATAATATTATCGCCTTTGGTAGTAGTTTTCAGTACACTACAGAACAGGAACTCTTCTTTGATGTCAGCTGACTGAATATATCTGACGAAAACTAGCAGCTGAGAACATGAACTTACATGTGTTGACTCATAAAGTTGAAAACGAAATAACAGAGATTCTTTAATTTCATTTAAAACCTGCTTCTTTACATCTGAATAGGGTTATTGGGCAAAGATATTTGACCCAATTTTTTCTCGCTTGTTACTCCAAGAACTTCACCAACTTAGAAATTCAGGGTTTGATGGTCGTTTCTCCAATTGTATGGGGTTTCTTCGGTTTTGCAATTTTCATATGATGTTGGAACAACGGCCGTGCTCGTTGTTGAAAACTTTCTGGAAGGTCCAGTCTCTGATGTTTGAGACGAGTTTCATGTCGTTTAAAAAAGTCCAATTCGTTTCTAATACATTGTTGACGCCTTATTGAAATAAATAAGAGTTGAAGTTGTTTTAAGCTGAAAATTACTGTTCAAATATATTGCAACTAAAGTAAAGGCGGCGACCGACTGGAAAATACTTAGTGATCCGTATGAATTTGTCGCGCTTATTTCGAAAGTTGAAATATTTTTAAAATCCACACAACACCAGTTACCATTTTTATGAAACAGACATTTGTTTATCTTTATTGGAGAATTTAAAAGAGTTTTAAACAATCCAATAAAAAATAAACAAATTTCTGTTCCGTAAAAATGATACTGAGACATTTACGGTATAAAAGTTTGAACAGGTTACATAAGAAAAAATTCAAGAAAAACGACCTTAAAGTTCAAATAGTAAGCATGAATGATATTGACAATAATCCTAGGTAGCGCGATAAAACAAACAAAAAATTGTTTTGAGGCTGGCAAGCGAAGGAACTGCTCTACATGTTAAAACTGACCACCTTGCATCAGCTAACAATACCCAAGACGCTTATTAAATGTATTCACAACATTGCGAAGAGTTCGAGGCGCTACCTACACTCATGTCCAATTCTTTCTTTAAGATCCTCTAAATTGTTAGGTTGAGTTTGACACACCTTGGTTTTTAAGTGCTCCCACAAAAGAAGTCTAAGGACGATAAATCAGGAGACCCAGCCGGCCATGCCATTGCACCTCTTCTTCATATGTATCTTCCTGGGACAACTTCGTCCAAATAACGTTGCACATTACCTGCGTAGTATGGCGGAGCACCATCCTGTTGCAGCCAAATATTATTGTTTGATACGTCAGGCTCGTTTTCATTCGGAAATAATATTGCTAATGTAGGTACTAATTCAATAGTCAAGGTATATTTCCCTAGTTAAAGTAGCGTCGAGAAAGAATGGCCCTAAAATTCTGTCACCGACAATTGCTGCCCGTATGTTGAGCTCTTAGGGATATTGGATATGCGCTTCCTGCATCCAACAGGGATTCTCCCTAGACCAATATCGACAATTCTGCCCGTTGACAGTTCTTTGTAAAGAAAAACTTGTTTCATCCGAAAATACAGTGGATCGCAAATGTACATTTCCATTATTTGTTCACAGAATTCTTGTCTAAGATCAAAGTCGGTCTCTGCTAGCTCATGGCCCAATTTTACTGTATAAGGATGAAATTTCTGCATGATTTTAAGTTTCATTACCGAAGTATGGGTCAGATTGAGCTCTAAAGTGATGTTTTGACTAGATGAATGAGGAATATCTTCGATTTCCAGTAAAATATTAAGCTGCACATTTTCGGTTAACCTTGTCACAGGGCGGCCTGTTTTTGGAAGATCCTTGGATGTGGCTATCGCGTTAGAACTCAGCAAGAAGTATATCAGACACAATTATCCTAATAAGCAAATAAGCCAATCCACAGTCAGCAGCATAAAAGCTAAATTTAGAGAACACGATACTCTGTTCCATAAATACTACGCACAGGAAATAACAATACACACTTATTTTATTGCGATATTTACAACTTCTTCACTTGTCGACATGAAAACAATACGCTAACTAGGATTACTGTTAATTTCATTCGTGCTTACTATTTGAATTGCAAGGTCGTATTTCTTGAATTGTTTCTCATGTAACCTATTCAAAATTGTATACCGTTGAAAATACACTAAAAACCTCTACCAAAATAAAAATTAAATAAGTGGACGCGACTGCCTCCCTGGACTTTCCCATACTGGAAACTGTTCATATCATCTTTATTCAACAGTAGAGTTATTTTCCTCAAAACGGTTGTTCAAGTGCTATCCTAAAACCTTGCCTCGTAACGAACAGACTTACCCTTAATTTC
>JABXWE010006605.1:0-40656 GCA_014611495.1 Limonius californicus | reverse complement strand
GCTTTGTTCGATGGCCAAATAGGAACTTCTTCAATTTTTTCAACAAAATTGCAAGATAATGGCTGACATCAACCAATGAGAATACAGAATTTGAAACAAAATCTAAGGAATATTCTAGAAATTATAATTATAAAATTTAAATAATTAAAATAAGCCTAATGAATAAATATATCGAAAAACTAACTTCATAATCGTTTTCTATAAATTTTTATCTACATTTTGGTACCCAAAATTAACAAATTCCTGACAATAATTTTAACATTTTAAAGCTAAATTTGCAAAATTAACTCGAAAACCTTACAAAAACACAATTAACACAGTCCTCAGATTATAACACAAGTTTTGTAACACATTAACAACCTATAAAAGAATTATACACAACATAATTAACAAAATTCTAGATCTAACCTATAATTTTCAAAATTTATATACAAACACAAATATCATAAAATAAACAACATAATTCATCAAAGAAACCTATTAAATACCTTTCCTAGATATAATATTAAATAAAATTGGCTAATATAAAACCTTCTAAATCAAAATTATACACTTATTATCGAAAAACTTAAAATAACTGTAACTTTTGAGTTTTAGGGCTCTGGTACAGTCCAAAAAGACCCACATCATCGTCTACAACGAATATTTAGTCACACAACAGGATTTCAAAAGGCCATACACTGTAAAACTTCACTTTGAGTTCATATTCCACATTACGAAGCAACGTACGAAGTATCGATAACAGTTTTTACATATAACAGGTTTATAAATATAGTTTTAACTATAATTTTACATAAATTGTTATAATTTATGACATAATTAATCTATTTAGACTATATTTCAGGTTAAAAATATGGATTTTAATACCAATAAATATCCTTTTTAATATATAACAGTCCTTCCGAAGGTATTTTAGTGTAGTTTAAAGCATGATAAAGACATTTAACAAATAGTTAAAAATAATTACATTATTTTAATATAAAAATCATGGCAATATATACACATTATATGCAAAAATACATCAGGAGTATGTGAAATAGTAATATAAAATTAATTTCTTCTCATGTTAATATAGGAATTTGAAAATAATTATATAAATTTAAACTCTCGTCATATTTATATGTACTGGAACATTCAAAGAATTATAAACAAAAATAGTCATTAAAACTTTTGGTATATTTGCATGTATATTATATACTAGGTAAACTAAATATAAATAAATAATTAAATTCTTATCGTTTAATATACATATATTATATAAATAGTAGCAGCATCCAAAGTTAAGATCAAAAGAAAACATTAAGCTCTTGACATATTTGTATGTATTATATGCACAGTGACATCAGGAGGATTTGAAATAAAACTGAGAAGTTAAATTGTTCGTAATATTTATATGGGTTATATGTATAGCGACATCAAGAATATTTGAGATATAAATTGAATATTATACGTATGCTACATTTAAATGTATTTCCTGCATAGTGACATCAAAAATATTTGAGACACAAATAGAAAATTATAGTTTTACTATATTTTTATTTACGACGTATACGTAGGAAATTATACTTATGCCGATTTTATGTGTTATACGTATAGTGACATCAAGAATATTTGAAATTTAAATAGTAACTTATAGTTCTGTCATATTTATAGGTGTTATGTGTATTTATGATATATTTTTTTTTAGATTTTTATTAGCAATCAGAATATAATGTACACATTCTATGAGCTAATAGTATGTAAGATTGACGTTAGGACGGGCACGTCGTCGTCCTTGATTTATTCCGGTAGGTCTTTTGGCCACTTTCTCTTCAGTCTTCGTACTTCAGGTTCTACAATTAAGGCGTCGGCTGTAGGGTTAGGGTGAAGTTCTATGGTGTGGTGGTGTTTTGTAGCTTTCTGTTTGATAATCTCTTCTCTCTGACATATGGAATTTTGAAGTCAGTATGCAACGATTGATTTGATACGTACCATGGGGCGTCAGACATGTATCTCAAGGTTTTAGACTGGAAACGTATTTCGTCTACTGTTGACCTGCTTGCGCACCCCCAGAGTTCGCAGCCGTACGTCCAGATGGGGCGAATTATGGTTTTGTATAACAGTAACTTATTTTCTATTGTCAGAGTAGACTTTCTGCCAATTAGCCAATACATCTTTTTAATTTTTAAGTCCATTTGTTGTCGTTTCTTGGTTACATGCAACTTCCATGTTAATCGCCTATCTAGATTTAATCCCAGATACTTGGCTTCGTTTGATTGAGGGATTACTTAATTATTTAGGGTAACTGGTGGGCATGTTGACCTTTTCATCGTGAAGGTGACCTGTACCGATTTATCCTCGTTGACCCTAATTCTAAATTTTTTTAACCGTATTTCGATTAGATTTAAATGGATTTGTAGTT
The DNA here is from genome assembly GCA_014611495.1 of Limonius californicus. Lineage (NCBI taxonomy): Eukaryota > Metazoa > Arthropoda > Insecta > Coleoptera > Elateridae > Limonius > Limonius californicus. Next base: position 38,255 of record JABXWE010006605.1, on the reverse strand, counting down.
TTGATGATGCTATCCTTGAGTCATAATACTGGCAAGAATCGCTGTGTCGTCGACGAATGTTCCCGTGTCCGTTTGATCAGTGGTTGGCAAATCAGATGTAAATAGTAGGTACATGAAGGGCCCTAGGACACTGCCTTGGGGAACCCCTTTTATTAGCTTCATTTTCGAGGTTTCGTTGTTGACCTATGTCTGGAAATAGCGGTCGGAGAGATATGACTGAAGTATTTGATAGTATTGATGGGGGAATAGATTCTTTAACTTTTGCAATAGTCCTCGATGCCATACTCGGTCGAAAGCCTGACTCACGTCTAAAAACACTGTTGTACAATAGATTTTTGATTCGAGTGCCGTGCGGATTATGTTTGTTAGCCGATGGCACTGCTGTATTGTGGAGTGTTGATGACGAAACCCAAACTGATGATTTGGCATCCATTCGCCTTGCAAAGAGTTCTCGTTGATCCTTTTTACGAGCAATTTTTCCAGGAGTTTTGCAATTATGGGGAGCAGACTGATACGGCGCGGCGGTAGGATTTTATTTCATTGGGAGGCTTGCCAGGCTTAGGAATGAGGATAATTTGGGCAAATTTTAGTTGCAGTGGCCAATATGCCAGACGAAGTATGCTGTTAAAGAGAATTTGGATGAATCGAAATTCTTTTTCTGGCAGTTGTTTTAGCACAACACCAGTTATGAGATCGTATCCTGGTGATTTGTTATTATTTAGTAATTTCCCTTCATCTGTTATTTCTTTGATGGTAAAGTTTCGTATAGGTGGAGACATATGCAGTGGAGTCTGTAAGTTCTGTTCAATTCCTTGGTCGATTTCCTCAGAGTTTGGCGTAAATACTCTTGCTAGATGTTCTGCGAATGCGTCCGCTTTTTCCTTCTCCGATCTTGCCCATTTGCCTGCTTGGTCTTTCAAAGGCGACAGAAAAATTACTGACCTATTAGACTTTTTTATTGTCAAGGGCCTTGCATTGAATTATATGGATGCCGTCTCCACCTACGATCTTTCATCCGACCACACTCCAGTAATAGCTACTATAAGTGGGACGATAATATATAAAGAACCTAAGCCCACCCTTAGCAACAGAAGAACAAACTGGGAAATATTCGAAGAGCACATTAATGAACATTTAAACACAAACTTGAGATTAAAATCACCAGAGGATTTGGAAACCGCTACACATCATTTAATAACAACAATACAAGAAGGAGGGTGGCATGCTACACCACAACCTAGTAAAATCAAAATAAATTCACCAAACATCCCTAATGAAAAAAATAAATTGATATGTGGAAAACCTAGAAAAATCAAATAAATCCCTAATGAAGTTATGGAACTAGTGAGAGAAAAAAGACGCGCAAGAACTAGATGGCAATGGAGTCGCAACATTGAAGACAGAACAAGGTATAACCAGCTAAACAATAAATTAAGAAGAAGACTGAAAGAAATCCGAAACGAAACTTTCCAAACTTACGTAACCGGCCTCTCTGTAGATGACCATTCAATTTGGAAGGCCACCAAAGGACTTAAGCAACCAAAAGTGCACATTCATGATATGAATAGAAATATATATTTTTAGCATATTTACATACATTATAGTATATATAGTGACCTCAAGTTTATTTTAAATGTAAATAGAAACTTATACTCACCATATCTATATGTGCTATGTGAGTAGTAACATCAAAAGTTTTGAGATATAAATAGAAAATTATATATGTATATGTGTTTCATGCATAGTACGTCAATAGTAAATGTAAATACAAAAATTTACTTGTATGTATAGTGCATCAAGGGTATTTAAGATATAAATCAGAACTTATAATATTGCAATATTAGTATGTTTTTTTTATATGTAGTGACAGCAACTTGATTTGAAAAAGAAACAGTCTTGTCTGAACTTCATTCGCAGAACTTAAATTAAGAGATCATCGTTTCGAGCACCATAAATATTCTTGTTGTAAGACAGCCATTTTGATAAATAAAAGCTCGAATAGGTATCCAAAATTCAGTTTCGCACTTCCAATACATATTTAATTCGCAAGTCAGGTAATAAATTTTAAATATCAAACCAAGATGAGACTTATATTTTTCTATATACACTGTCTCACATCATGCTGTATTTTCCTAATTGCCTAGTTGGCAATGAAATTTATAAAGGCAATATTATGCCTAAAGACCGAAATAACATATAAACTGTCAAGGAACGTTTCGCTTTGGAGACAATTTTGTGTTATTAAGCTAATTAGTTTTCAGGTTATTTACAGAAAACCAAGTAGGAGGTTCACGATTCTAAAATCATAAAAGTAATTTTAAATAATGTTTACGGCATACTGATTAGGAAAGTAATTTAGTACTAAAAGATAATAATAAACGTCAGTTAGGCAATTCTCAATAATTCCTGGCTTTTAATCTGCTATCAAATATTAAACGTTTTTACGACAGAAAATTGAGATTTTTTGATAGCCCTGAAAGTTATCCAAAAATTTAAATGGTTATTTACTGTTACTAATTTAGTTTAATTATTGTAATTAAAAACACCCACAGAAAGATAACCAAATATTGTTAAAACAAGAAATCAGGTAATCTAACTGTTTTTCTTAATCAGCATGAAAATTACTTCCAGAATTATTTATGCGAGTTCAATGCAATCTTGCAACAATCAATTTCTGATTTCTGAAAGTTTATAAATTATTTGTAATCGATAAAGGCCAAGTCTTAAATGACCGGTTCAAGCAACTCGCAGAATAAAAATACGACCAACAAATTGTAAAAATACAAAACAAGAGTTTAACACGAATTTTAAAAATAATTTACAAATACTTGCACTTGTACATACGATAACTGTAGCTTGTAAGCGTTCGGGTCATTTATTAAGAGTTTTAGTACGTTTATAAAATGAATGAAGAATTTGGACCTCTGTGCGGTAACGTGCAACATTATATTTTAGTGATCACTTCACACCTTGCATGTGGTCTTTCTCCAGGGTATTATTTTTCCCAAACGCAGTTAATTTGATAGGTTTTACCTCTTTTTACTTTTTTTACGCGTCGTTATGCACGCAGTGGAAGAACTACAGAATTTAGATTTTTTCAAGCAGTTGACGTAATTTGTTGCAGTAGTAAAATGCGCTTGTGGATGTAAACATTTATCTAGATTTCTCTGGAGTATTTAATTAGATACTTTAGTTGCAAGTTTTTGCGAAACAACTAAATTTTACATCATTTAATGTCATTTAGGCAAAAACAACTAAAGCTTATCAAATGCGTGGCTTTTATTTCCAATGTTTTAATTTAAAGTTGCCAAAAGCCTTAGAATTCCATCGAAATGTATGGTAATTTATGCAAAAATTACTAAAGCAAACAATTAACTTGGGTACGCTTATCTCCGCTGCGCTAACATTTTGGCGCCACCGAGTATGTTTTATTTCTTTCTTTAATTTGCAAACAAAACCTGGAAAATGTCCACATACCTATAAAGCGGTTACGCTCGTTTGCGTGGTGGCTTAATGCTAAAATTCTGTTTTCTTGCAGATAGGGATAATGCCTGCTCTTTAATTGTAATAACAGAACTGCGTGCAGATAAACATGTTTTAAAATCACTTGTAAAGCTGGAATGAGGTGTTAATAAGCGAGCATATAGGTACAGGTTATTTACAGTGACTAAGTAAACATAATAAATTGTTGGTGCTGTTTTGGGAATATTTTCTCATCGGAACTTTTGTGTAACTACTTCGACATGTCATTTAGTTTGTTGAATTGCACTTACTCGACCAAGTTGCTTTTATTATTTTATTGAAGGGTCTCTGACTGTTATTTTACTTTTGATATTCCCACGACTTGATGTTGCTGTGATATAAGAACCTACATTAGTTCATTAATGGTTATAACTAGGCTTGGGATAACTATGCACTTCAAAATATGCATGCTAATATGCATCAAAAACATCAAAAATATGCACTTAAATATGCACTAAAACGTCAACTAACTGGAAATAAAACATTAACGTTATATCAATACATATTTATTTTGTAATAAAATGCACCAAAAATTTTCAATACCAAAACTATTTAATTAAATTTAATCAAAAAAACCAAAATTACTAATTTGAAATTAATTAAACTATGAAAATAAACCATAATTCCATTTAACAACAACGTGATGTAATACATTATCGAATGAAAATTTACACCTGTTGGCAGCTAGAATATTTTTGTACTGTGAGAAGAGTCTCTTAATATCACACGACACTATTGGTACAAATTCGTAATTTACAATGTCAATGATATTTAAATGTTCATTTCTTGCGTCAAGGGCTGTTTTGCAACTCCCCGCTTATATTCTTCATTGTTGATAGCCCGTATTAGCACTTCGTTTAATTTATTAAGGAAATCCTTTTTCTTGAGTTTAGTTAAACCCTTAATCATATCTTCTACTATTTCAATGCTGTCTTGTAAAGTAATCCCTTCGCTTCTAATTTAGAGATTCCAGTTGAAATCCAAGCCACATTAGCTCGAATAAAAAGCAAATCCTCTCGAATACCTTTTTTCTCCGAACATTCTGTGCTTATTCAATGCCCTGCGCTTCTTCAGAGTCGAGTTCATTAACAACTTTCTTCATAATTTCGAAATTTTCAGCGTAAAACTCAGCAGCGTCAATCCAAGTTCCCTATCTTGTAATGATTGGCGTGGGTGGAAGTGGAGCGTCCCCTGCAACTTCCGGAAACTTCCGCACACGACTCGGTGCTTTGAGAAAAATCTTTTTTACAGATAATATGAGCACGTTAACGTTTGATTAAGATTGCGAACTAAGTCAGCTAATCGGTGTAAACCACGTGCTAAACAAGTCACATGTATCATGTTTGCATACAAAATCTGCAGTCCTCACATTACTTTGTACATATATGGTGCAGTATCACAACAAATCACTCGCACTTTTTAATATAAAATTCCAGACGGCCACAATAAGTTTAGAGAGTCGTTGAAAAAAGCAGCAATTGCCGAATGATTCACTTTGTCCAAGACTTTTAAATTCAGCAAATATGATTAATTTTTTCTTCCTTAACCCCTAATATGCCAAACACAAAATTTGCTATGCGTCTTCATTCTGCATCGGTTTTTTCATCCAAAGACACTCAAATACTGTGATCATTTACTTTTTCTCGTAGTTTGTGTAATGTTGCTGCATATAACTGGGAAACGTAATTTTGTCTTAATGTCGATTGATATGGAATATTCTGTTTTGTGTACTTTTCCAAAAAATTGCAAAGAAGTTCATTCTTTAATTTAGCCAACGGAATATCAGTGCAAATAAAAGCCTTACAAATGTCTTCATTAAATTCTGAACTTTTAGGCCCAGGCCTTGCAGCATATATGCAAATATGCAAATGCATAATTATTCTAAGTCTAGTTATAACTATGTACTTTTAAGGACATACTGTTGCAATATCAATATCATCATTATTTTCATAATTTAACTATCCAACTAGACAAAATTATTTAGGTAATTATTATATACTTAAGAACTAGCAGCATAGAAATGTGGCAATAATAACAATTCGAAAGGAAACATTTAAAACACAATTCTTTAAGCTTTTTAATTGTTTCGCTGTATGATCTTTTCTATATACAGGGTTGCTCATTGGTGCGTGAAAGTCCAATGTTGTCATGATTGAAATGATTTGGAAATTTTTCTTGTTTTAAAGTGATGTGCCAAAATGTGCACATTTTAAAGGTATTTAAAATATACAAGGTGATTCGTTCCGACTGAGCACCTTCAAGGTATTATTTTCTTAAAGAGAACGCCCTGTACATTTTTACATTTTTGAATTCAACGTAAAAATATCTTTCCAACCATCTGCTAGATGGTTGCTAGATGCAGTAGTTATCTAAATAATGTGAAAATTTTGGCCGGTACAAGATTTAATAAATTAATTCGGCGTGTGAGTATTACGATTAATGAATAATACACATTTTGCAGTTATGCATACATGGTGTTTTTGACACCAGCACAAATTCAATTTTCTTTAAAAAGTATTTTCTCGATTTTTCAAATGGAACACTCTGTATACTACTATAATTTTAAATGGGCATGTTAATTCTCCACAATTTTTATAAATATTGTCTTATACTGAAATTCAATATTTTCAGAGATATTTTTACTTTTTCATTACAAACCGCAGAATTATTAAATTTTTTATTTCTGTCTAAACTAGCAGCCATGATTTTGATATAACGTTACTACATATATTATTAATAACATAGATAGAAAAATGATTTTATTTCAATTTAAATATTTATTTATAACAAATGTTCAATGTAATCTCGGTTATGTTCAACACACATGTGCAGTATCTTCAAACACGACGTATTTACTGCTCCCAACGACTAAACGGAATTGTACCAAAATCATCTATGTATTATACGTTGTCTCGTATCACTTACAGTAGTCGCATCTATTACGCAATATGTTTTATATACCCCATAGAAAAAAAAACTATTTTCTTCAAGTCTGGCGATCTAGGTGGCCAATTGATGGGACCGCTTCGATCTAATCACCTGTGAACCCATGACTTGTCGCATTAAAAGTGTGAAATATGCTGGAGCACCGTCGTGCTGGAACAACATATCTTCCATTCGATTTGAAGGGACATTTTGCAGGAAGTACAAATATTGTGCACCTTTCAAACATTTAGTAAAAAAAAATGAGCCCAATTATAAAATCGCCCACAATACCTCCCCAAACGTTGTCGCTGTCCATCAACTTACAATGCTTGGGTTTTCTGTTCCATAATGATGTAGGCTTGGGCTATGACTTTGGGTGAAGGACGACTCGTCAATGAACAACAATTTTTGGAAAAAGTTACTAGTTGCACATTCCACTTCCAATCCCCACTCACTATATGACTAAAGCATGGCTACTAGATTAGATAGAAATAAAAAATTGAATAATGGTTTTTAATGAATACGTATGAACATATCTGAAAATATCGATTTTAGGTATAGGACCATATTTATAACAATTGTGGAGAATTAACGTGCCAATTCAAAATATAATAATTATCAGGGTGTTCAATTTAAAAAACTGAGTAAATACTCTTTCAAGAAAATTAAATTTGCTCTAAAAACCACCATGTATAATAGAAATCATTTTTGGTGGTAGTTTTAGTACATCACTTGGCTACATAACTTCCAAATATATATTATTAATTAATCGCAATACCCACGCACCGAATTAATTTGTTAAACCTTGTGCCGAGCAAGTTTTTCACATTTTCTAAATAAACGCGGCAACACCTCATCCAAAATTAAAATCCAGGAGATGGTTGGAAAGACAATTTAACGCTGATTTCAAAAATGTAAAAATATACAGCCTATTATATATAAAAAATAATACCTTGAAGGTGCTACGCCGTAACAGATCATCCTATATACCTACTTAAAAATGTTTTTTAAAATGTGCGGGTTTTGGCATTACATCACTTTAGACAACAGAAAAACTTCCAAATAATTTTAATAATGCCAGTGTTGGACTTTGGCGGTTTGGCACTAATGAGCAACCCGGTGTATATCCATAATACAATATCTGTAACATATATATTTTTTGTAAATTTCATAATACATATACAAATTTTAAGGTCACCATAGTTAAGGAAACAGGTGAACTCCTTGAAAGTAATCTACAATATCAAAACTAAATAGCTGAAAAAAAGAAGTTAACCTAAAAGTTTGTAGTAATTAGGGGAATGCAACATTACGATATCTGCCCATACCTCATTAAATGGCAATATTACTTTGAAATTCATATTCGCATATCGGCACGATTTAATTGAATCGTCTCGTAAAACTCGTATAATTGTATGTAAAATAGGAACAAAAATAATGTTGGTTCATAACCAACCAGTCTGTATTTTTTAATTTCTCTAGAATATCTTCTAGAGTGAGAGTATATCTATGCTACATACGAGCCCTGTCCCATAAGTGTTGGCCCAGTTGCATAACATCATTAAAATGATTTATTTAAGCAAAAAATCACAACACCTACTAATTTATTTTCACTGAATTATAACTTAATGCCTTAAATAAAGGAAATCACTGATCCACACTAACTATAATATAAGAAACAAACAAAAAAATTGTGATTAATCACTTTTTGATGATTATGCTTTTATACAACTAATACTTGGTTCCTACAGTTACCACTGTGTAACGTCCCCCTTTTTTGCTATAACTGCTTTTATCCGACGGGGCATGGTTTCCACCAACTTCTGACATTCAGCTACTGTAAAATTATTCCAGATATTTTGCAGGCGAGAGCGCAACTCTGATACAGTCCTTGCAGGTTGCACACGAAGTTTTTTTTTCATGATGTGCCATAATGTCTCTATAGGGGACAGATCTGGGCTGCTAGAAACCCATTTTAATAGTGAAATTTCTCTTTCCAAAAACCAACTTTTCACTTTTTTGGCCGTATGACAGGCTGCGCCGTCCTGCTGGAAAATAAGTTCGATTCCAGCTCGCCTGGCTTCATCAAATTTAGGTCTTAGTTTATCTTCCAGAATGTCAATATACTTTGCAGCGTTTACAATCCCTTCTACAAAGTGTAGTTTACTTACTCCACTGGACGACATCGACCCCCAAACCATTACGGAAGCAGGGAACTTAACTTTTCTTTTCAAACAATCAGAATGAAAAGCCTCTTCTTTGGATCGTATAACCCTACTCCGACTATCACCTGTACAAACTTCAAAACGTGACTCATCACTCCAATGTACTGAGGCCCATTGGACTGGGGTCCAATTAATGTGATGTTTTGCCCACCGTAACCTATCCCTTTTTTGTTTTTTAGTAAGCAGAGGTTTCTCTTTTGCCTGAAAATTGATATGATATGGTTCTACAGAAACAAAAATGCAATTAGATTTACCTTGCAGGTCCTGTAACCCATTTTTATTGCTGTTCGGTTGTAAGTGGACTTTGAAAATTGTTTTGCTGTTGCTTCACTCCACAAAATACTTAATTCATTATAATTAGAACGCCGGTTTTGTTGTATAATTCGACGTAAAGCTCTTCGGTTAGTATCAGTAACGCCAGATTTTCTTCCAGGAATAGGCTTTTGTGCAACAGATTTGGTTGTTTTAAATAACTTAATGATGTTGCGAATTGCATATCTTGACAAACTGACAAGTTTTCCAATTTCAGACGCAGATTTTCCCGATTGTGACAAGGAAACGATTATTTTACGCACATCTTCAGTAACAGGCTTACCTCGCACCATTGTAACAATAAATCTCGAGCAAATTCACTTTATTAATGTTCTAACGACACTAATAACAACTGCAAGTTGTCAAATACTTGCATCTATTTCGTAACCCGAAGATAGTATGATTATGATTTATGCGTTAAATTACACCAAGTATACTTACGTCTTTTTAAATATCCAGCGAGTTAGTCTAAAAATTGCTACAAATGTTGCAATTTGTATAAGAGATAAGACAGTAAGTATAAACGTAAAAAATCATAATGCGATTGGATGCAGCTTCTCCAGTTGAGCTCAAATATAAGAAATGCATTTTTTTTATGACTGGGCCAACACTTATGGGACAGGGCTCGTATTTGAAAAGAGAATTAAAATTAGAATCTGAATATGTTAAAAAAGAAAAAACAATTTTAAAACCAAGACTGTTTACAATTGGTTTGCAGAATTTCGCCGTGGTCGTGCGTCCGTCAGTGATGGATTTCGTGAAGGTCGACCAAAATCGGTTGATATTCCAAACAACATCGATGCTGTGCGCAACATGATTTAATAAAATCGGCATATACTTACAGTGAGATAGAGGCATCCTTAAGTATATCGCAGACTCCAGTACATTCGATTTTGCATAAACATTTAGCTGTGAAAAAGATCTGTTCTCGATGGATTCCGCATAATATGACCCAAGCTCAAAAAAAGGCTCGTATTAATTGGTGGAAGGAAATGCTCAAAAAATTCGACCGGGGAACTTCAAAATCCGTATACAACATCGTAAAAGGTGACGAAACTTGCATATATTCGTATGAACCGGAAACTAAGCAGCAATCCACTGTTTGGGTGTTCCAAGATGAACCGAATCCCGCAGAAGTTGTTCGTTCACAAAGCACTTCCAAGAAAATGATCGCTTGTTTCTTAGGTTGTACTGGAGATGTCTCAACCATTCCTTTAGGTTTAGAGGATCGAAGAACAGTTAAGGCTAAATGGTATACCTACAACAATTTGTTTGCCACAAGTCTTCGACGAAATCAGGAAAAACAACTGAAAACGTCCCTTTCATTCTTCATCATGATAATGCCAGCTCTCACACAGCACGTTAAACAATTGATTATTTGAAGGAGAAAAACATCAAATTAATGTCTCATTGCCCGTATTCACCTGATTTATCTCCTCACGACTTCTTTCTGTTCCTGAATGTCAAAAGATGCGTGGACAGTGATTCTCATCATCTCAAGAAGCTGTTGAAGCTTTCAAAAACCGTGTTTTTAAGATACAAACTTCAGAGAGGAAAAAATGTGTTTCTCTAAATATCAGTGATTACACCAAAGAGATTTCGGATATAAAACAAATTGCACAAAGTAATTGATACAACACAAAACTGATAGACACGCTAATCAAAAGAAAGGTTATAATTTAGCAATTCAAAATCAATTGAAAAAATCAATCTGAAAATGTTAAATAATTCCATATGTCGGTGATACATCGGAGAAAATTGCTAAAATTATGATAAAACAAGCACATTTAAAGTAATTTATACAATATCAAAAAACACTTTAAACACCTTAGTCAACGCAAAAGATAGAACTAACTATTTGTTAAGATCAGGTATTTACAAACTAAACTGTTCACAGTGTAATTATGTATACGTAGGTCAAACCATTAGAAATGTTGATACCAGATACAAAGAAAATACACTTTTGCAAATACAAAGACCCAGAAAAATTAAAGTAGGCTAAACACTTATTAGAACACAATTATGCATTGACATCAAATAATGTAATAATATAACACACTTTAACCAGTACATCTTTAATGCATCTTTCCCGCTATTGGAAGTTTTGGAATAGAAGATCAGAGCCAAGTCCAAAATCAAGATCCAGTGTGCTCTTGCAATGACGTGTAAAATCTTGAAATACGTTTGAAGTACAGAAGATAAATACCTGTTGAAATTGTCTATTATTATTATTAAAATATAAGTATGAATTTCAACGAAGTATGGCACGAAACAATTAACAAATATCGATATGTTTAGATATATCTATATTTTATCGACCGCTACTAAACAAAACCGAACGAGGTGCTTATTAGCATCTACATACGTAGGAACTGACACTTGTTCAATTTTACCATGGTTTTTAAATTGTATTTTGATTTTCAGAATGCTTTAAGCTGACTGCCCAATTATAAACTCTAAATATCTGCAAATAATTTAGTTACAAGTATTTGGTGTCAATTTTTTTTTTATTATTGATTCTGATTGCCCTTAAGCTTTCAAACTAACAACAGTTGGACTACTTACTTGCAATTAAGTGTTAAAATTGTTAGAATCTATAATAACACCCTCGTTTGTACCTATAAGTAAATACCTATTATACAGATATAGGTTACAAAAATAAAGTGGGAGAAACATAGATTCAATAAAGAAGTTTTTGAATAGAACACTGAACACAGTGTTCTATTCACTCTTAAGATGCAAACTGCAATGTCTTGCGAAACGTTAGTTTGTATGGGTTCACAAACAACTAAGGATTATTGTCCTGGCAAACAAAATACATTAAGATCAAGTCCTTGTCCGCCCAAGCACACGGCCCTGTTGAGGCAGGCAGAGCCTACGAACAAATATTGCTCAAACATCTAGACCAAATGCTTGTAAAGGCAGAAAAGCTACAGGTCGGGCGTTACCTGATAATGCTGAGTGTTGCCGAAGATAATTGTAATTTTTACGGTAACTAGAAATCAAGTAATAATAGCAACAAAGATAATCAGGCCCACAATTTTCGAATTCCTAATACTCTGGTATAAAATAACAGCTAAAATATGTATCTTTAGATATCTTCTAGATCTAAGCGATAATAAAGCAATCAGAAGAATAATAATGTTTCAATATTTGTATACTGTTGACTGCATTACATTTCAATTGTTAATAAGTTCAAGATATTTTGGTATTAAATGTGCGAACCAATATTGCAATTGGTTTCTATGAATTGAAGCTTAAGGAGATATTTGTTCAAATCAATAATTTTAATAATTATAATTTCACCCTCACCTTAAACAGTCGATTTTGAATCAATTTTCGTGAGCCAAAGTTACATGAATATTCTCCTCATGCTTAATTCAACTGATAATTTATCTACACAAACCTTGGCAGAATAAGATCATTATATCATCCGGGTATAAATTATGTACTGTGAATTTTAATTTATGTAGTTGATTCCTCCAATTCACAGCAATATATTTTTTACCTGTAGGACTGCATGGCGCGCAGCGTGTAAGAAGAGATTCATCAATTTTCAACTTTCAACTTCCTGTTTGCATACAACAATGCAGGGGATTTTCAGGCGTAAGAGATTTTTTGTGGGTACCTAAGTAAGTTCTCGACAGATTTTTTACACGCTTAGTTCATTTTTTAATAAGATAATAATAAGCCTTAATTAATGCCGAACCGAGTTAATAACCTCACCGTGGTCCAATATTCAATCAATCAAAATCTTATTAGGTATCGCTACTCGAGTAGCACTAAAAATAAAAGAAGCGCAGCTTTTCAAATACAATATTTTACAAAGTTTGGGTGGTCTTTCATCATTAGAAGCTGATCAAATATACCGCATCGTGTAATAAGGTGGTTATCACATCGATCTAAAATATCGCAACATATCTGACCCACCAAGCGAAATGCACAGCTCGTGTCAAAACAAATGGAGTTTAATTTTAACATGCTTTTGACCGAATAAATTCCCTGGCTATAATTCATATACTGTATTGAATGCCTGACAGCATAAAAGGAATAATTTAAATTGACTTTATTTTGGGTTCGGTGTGCGTTTGCTCTAAAATTAGATGGTAATGTGCTACGGAGAACAGGTACTTCTATTACTGTCAGAATCGAAATTAACAGCTCATAAAACTGACAAATTTCTAGGTTTTGCTTGCACAATTAGAATAATTTGAGCTTGACACTTTGAATTAGATGATTTATTAAAGGTTTGGTCAAAACCCATCCAAACATGGCTTAGATTACCAATAATGATTATGGCTTTCTAGAAAATTTTTATAGCATACTTTTTTAAAGCTAAATAGAAAATTGCGGCGAAGCAATTACGGATTCCAAAAGCTCACGCGCATAATTACACTTGACAGCACTTGACCTGCGAACTTCCGCAATATTCTCAGCTAGTAAAGTACGGTTTTTGATAAAATCGCTCGTTTTGAAGCCTGTAATTGGCATATCATCAAAAAGCTAACTTTTACACCCCTTTCTAAGCACAAACATGGTTGCCTTCACCTCTCCTGCTCCTTCTTTGTCTCTTGCACCAGTTTAACATAAATTTTCAGCTAGGTTGAGGTTGAGATCAAATCATAATAGTAAACTTGGCTGCTACAAGTTATTGTTACAGCTCAAATGACATGAACATGTAAAATGAAATCATCATAAACGTGATTTGTATGTTTTGTGTTTGGAATCACGAACAACAGATCACAGGAGTCACGTGAGGGCACTTCCGACTTTGCTATCAGCCGGTTTTGTTTCGTTTATATTCAGAAGTCACTGTCATATGAATATTGTTCCCATAAACAATGTGCCAACTCCTGAAGTGACTCACTGGGCGACTCCAGCGTCGATATTAAATCCATGTTTATATTCAATATCTAGATACCGTTAGTATCTATCGGGTACGGTAAGACTTCGCTTAATTAGAGAGCCAACTATTTTGTAATTTGTTAAAAATGGGCAACATCTGCAAGATCAAAGGTTAACTCCGTGAACTTATAAACATTTTTATCGCTGCCCTTTTTTAGCCGCAAAGAATGACACGCCTTCCGGGTTTGCAGAGTTGCAGCTATTAGGTGAGGTTCGATATAAAGTGCATATAGATGGGGAATGCACTTTTTACACCAGCTTATTAGCAGACGCTGCTGCCAACGATGAAATCGTAATTAATCTTCGGTTTTTAACATATCTGGTCAACTTAATTTGCTAGTTGTATGTAGGCACAAAAACAACTCATTAGGTATTATGTTCGCATATAAATCAGTCAAAATATGTAGCATTCAATGGATCAAAGAGTATGATGAAGAACGATAATTAATTTCAGGCTGATACTTTACAGTAAGTCAGTAGCAGTTAAAAAATATAAGGTTCGAAATTTCCTTGAAGTGTGAATGAAAACTATATCTTCTAGTACTGTGATTCTCAAACTAGGCTCCCAAAAATGGGATTTGTGACATCACAGTTTAAAGTATGAAGAAAAATATTTGATATTAATTCACAGACATTTCCATACATCCAAATATAATAACTGTAGCGTCTTAAATATATAAAACACATACACACACACACATATATATATATTGTGATGAATTTTGATTCGTTAGCTCAGTTAATTACATTTTATATAGGATACTCGTTCATTTGTATGATGTCTCGGAATTTGGTTTCATTATGGTCAGTAATATAGGGCAGTCTAAGACGCAGATAACTTCTTGCTTGGTCTGAAACACTGCCAAGTTCGTATTTAAAAAAAACCTATGACAAAAAGAATTATTATTAAAAATTCTAATTTAAAAGTTTCTATATTTTAAGAAAATAATATAGAAAGATACTATAACATGCCTTGAGCTTAGATATAAGCTTAACTCTGAGTTTTTTTAATTCACATGGGAGTATGCTGCATTTATCGGAACAGTTAGTGAAAATGTGTTTTAGACAGCCGTAGTGTGCGAAATCCGTATTAGAGACAGGTTTCGGAAATGTACAGTGCATTTATAAAATCAGAGCTTGAATGGACAGTGATATATGAACATTTTTATAAAATAAATTTAACTGTCAAAATTTGAATTTTAATATTATAATTAGATCCAAGTGCCCTTATTGTAATTTTATGTATTTTTAGCATCGTTGTCATGTAAATTTTGTCAGTGCCTATGAGAGTTGGTGATAAAACAATGAAAAAAGGAGCATCCGTTGTATCTGATGTGAATACACGCATCTTTTATCTGCTCCTAAAAAAATTTAAAATAATTAACTTTGTTTATATTAATAAAGTATTCGTATTTTGTTCAATTTAAAACGAGTTTCTTTGAAGAAAGAGTAAATTAGATTAACTTATTAAGTTAATATTGAGTAAGTGGATCCTGTTCGGAGTTCGAAGATTTGGTCTGACTACACAGCGGGATTTGGACTGCAGCTCAAGGGGAAGCAACAGATGAGGTCTATGACCTTCCTATGAAGATAATAGCATTTGGGCGTAGAGATTGTTTTAAAAAGATAAACCAATTATACGTACCTAGCAAGAAGCAAGAGTGTACCTGAGGACCGCAGAAAAACACCAGAAAATAATATTTGAACCTGTTTTATTTTATATAGCGCTTTATAGGCATTTTAGGTTAAAGAACGGCAAGCGACTGACGTGTTTTATGATTCCGCCTGAAGTCAGCGGCGTACTGGCATATAATTTCATTTGCTCATATAAGAGTAAGGTGTGATAGAACCGACTTCTGAATCAGAGTACTCATGTTCGAAAGTTAAACCGTGGTATATATTGTTTTTAGTTAATATTTGGCGATAAGTCTCTAAATTTGTCACCTGGCGCCCAATTTTTCATACTTTATAAAAATTAATACATTAATAAACATATGATTGCAAAATGCAAGTTATTCAATTCAATTCTATTTAACTTTAAATTTGATTTAATTAATTTATCTTATCTTTTCTATAATAATTTATATAATAATATATAAATGAAACAGGAGAATTGCCCGATGAGTTTGCAACAAATATAATTGTACCAATTCCAAAGAAGGGAAAAGTGGACAAATGCGCAAACTACCGTACAATAAGCCTGACAACACAGGTATCTAAAATATGTAGTAACACAAATTGTACAGAAGAGGATGGAACACAAAATTGAGGAACAACTAACAGACGACCAATTAGGATTCAGCAGAGGCACTGGTACCAAGGAAGCAATACTCACATTAAGATTAATAGTAGAAAAAAGGTTAAGAAAGGATAAGAATACATATATAGCGTTTATAGATCTAGAAAATGCCTTTGATAAGGTAATCTAGAATGATATGTTTGAGACCATGAGCAAAAGTGGAATAAAGTAAAAAGATCGAAGAATTGTACATAGTATATACAAGAATCAACGAGCAATAATAAACTACGAGAATGTTCAAAGAGAAGCAAAAATAAAGAAAGAAGTTCGACAAGGCTGCGCGCTGTCGCCGTCGTTTTTTAATGTATATATCCAAGACGCGCTAAAAGAATTCAGAGAAAGTATAGACATAGGTATACAAATACAGGGGCAGAAAACAGATATGTTGAGATATGCAAACGACATCGCACTACTAGCAGAAAATGAGGATGACCTAGAAATGGCACTGAATGAGAGGGAAAGGATACTACAACGCGGATATAACATGAGAATAAACAAACTAAAGACTAAAATTATGGTCTGTGGAAAGTCTATGCAATACAAGACACAAATAAAAATGAATAACAACACCATCGAAGAGGTCAATGAGTTCTGCTATCTTGGCAGTACAATTACTAAAGATGGTAGGAGTAGAAATGAAATTGTTAGCAGAAGAAAGCGTTTTATAAGAAGAAAAAACTTCTGACCTTAACAAATATATCGATAGCGAGAAGGAAACACTTTGTGGAAACATATATGTGGAGCATTGCGCTATGCGGAACATGGACTGTGTCAACGAAGGAAAAATAATTAGAAGCATTCGAAATGTAGTGTTGGAGGATGATGCTGAAAGTGAGTTGGGTGGATAGAATGACAAATCAATAGATAATGAGAAGAGCACAAGAAGGAAAAAGTCCATGGAAAAGTATGAAGTAGAGACGTGATCAGCTGATGGGTCCTCTTTAAAGGCATGAAGGACTGTTAAAAACAATAGTTGAAGGAAGAATCGAGGAGCGTAACTCTAGGGGAAGACCGAGACTACAGTATATGGCACAAATATTCAAGGGCATGGAATGTCATACGTACAGGCAACTGAAGAGACTAGCCATAAGTAGAAAAGAATGGAGCGCTGCAGGAAACCAATCTGCGGACTGAAAACCAGAAGAGAGGGCCGCAAGCAATTGTTTTGAATTCAGCGATTACATTTTTTTTAATATGGTCTACGTTCTGAAATCCCTTTGGTTACAGTTTTCATTTTATCGAAGCGAAAAAGGTCTGCTGCTGATGGCGACTAAAGTGGGTAATTGATGTAAACACCGCCGTAATTTATAGGAAACGACTTCGCCATCAGTGCAGACTAGGCAAGTGCTCTGTCCTGCAATAAGGACCAACGCCTCCAATCTCGAAATTGCGGTCAAACTCGAGAAATGCGCTGCAATAATCTGTTAATCACTTCAAACATAGAAAGCGCTATTTACTTTTTGCCCTTTAAGTACAAACTCTACATGGGTCATACCCTGTTTATTTAGAAAGGTAATAAGCATGGTTTTGATTATGGACTTTTGCAAACGAAACCCGATGATGATTTTCCAATCCACTGCATGCTTTGCCGTTTTTCTCAAGGTCGTACTGACATTTCCCCTGACCCGTCATCAGTGACAATGTAATTAAAAATTTTCATTGCCGCTACAAGTCCCATCCATAAGACTGTCGGGCTTTGCAGATATCATCGTCTTTCACAAATCTTTATGAAAAATTTGTCTAAGCGTCTCATTACTGATGTTTAGCTCATCTGCCATCATCATTCGGAAGGTCATTCGACGATCTTTTGGAACAATTTCACACATCGAATCTACAATTCAAAAGATCGCTAGACGCCCGGCTCTAACATCCTTTTCAAACACACTAATACCCCCTAGTGCTTTATTAACCTACACAATTTTCAATATTTCATTAGTTTCTGTCGTTTACATTTAATATTCACTAGTGGCTCCATGAGGACTGGCAGAAAAAGTTTTAACAGTAAGATTTACAAAAGTGTATGAAAGACCATTTTTAGAATAATTACTGTACTGCAGAAAATCATAATCCTTAATTATAACCCCTTGTAACAATGGCAGTCTGCCAAAAAAGATTTCGTTTTCAACAGGCTGGCGCTACTTGTGATACGGTAAAAACAAGAGAAACTTTCTGCATTTCAAATAGTGCAAACTTATCGCTAAACCAATTTTTTTGGCGTAAAATGGAAAGGAATTGCACAGGAATCTAGCATGTATAGGTACTAAACGAATTCACAATAAAATCCTAGCAAATATGAAACAAAACATTTTTTTTAATTTACTGCCAATTACAACGAGCCTGCTAGACTAACAAGCAAATCTGATGAATTAATAGATGTCATGTGAGAAGTTAACATCTAGCGATGATTTCCTTTCGACTAATTATTAGTCAGATTGCTGGTTTTTATTATTTTGAATCATCTAGTAGCACTGTCATTATTTAACAAATTAACCACTACTGGGATGAACAATTATTCTCTCTGGGTATCTGCTCTCGGAATCCTTGATAACATCTTTGACCCATGGAATCTTGAGGTCTTTCTGCAGAGTCTGATTATTGACTTACCATTTAGCTGTAATGACAACACGGAGGGTTTTACTCTGAAATCTTTGCAAAATTGGGTTGTTCCATCTCTTTGCGCATGCCCAGAACTGTATCCCATAGGTCCAAACCGGAAATATTGAATGTTTTGTACGATTTTACCTTATTGCTCAGAGATTCTTTAGTCTGATGTCAACCTCCTTTCTTTTAGTAGAAATATGTTTTGTCCAGGTTAGCTTTTCATCAAAATGCATGCCAAGGTATTTGGTGTCATCTTTGCCATTTAATGTAACTGGAGCCGAAGTGATGTTTCGGAGAGGAAAAGTTACTGATGCAGACTTGTTTTAACGAATCCATATACGCCATCTTTGAAGCCAAATTTGCAAGTCATAAGTGAATTTTGTAAATTTGTAGTTGCTTGATTTGAATCTGTATCGGGGGATAATAGGGCTGTGTCGCCTGAAAATGTAATTTTCATAGTATTATTTCTACAAGATTTGTCCGCACTGAATAATTGATATAAAGTGGGGCCCAGTACGCTCTCTTGGGGAACGTCCGCTTTTATGTCAAGAATTTTGAATGCGCTGTCGTTAAATTTTATTTGACAGTGTCAGTCGTCAAGGTAAGATCTTAGTAGGAGGAAGCATTCATGTAGCAAATGTTTTATGATTGTATATAGCCACATCGAGGAACGCAGCTTTTCCCTTCAAGGTCCTTCTCAATTGCATCCGCAATTCTATGAATGTGCTCCAATGTTGAATACTTTTGCCAAAACCCAAACTGGTGCTGTTGAATTAACTTATTCTCATCTAGCATTGGTCTTAGTCTTCTGAACAATATTTTCTCTAGTAATTTCGAGAGCACTGGTAGTAATAAAGAACCATATCCCAGAAAATAGCAAACATTTTTGCCTGATACTATTTTTTTGCCAATCACACTACTGTTTCCCCATCCGCAACCGCTTTCGGGGGGGGGGTCTCTTACATACTAGCCATTCATGCAACATGCACCCTAAACTGAACTAAGCAAAATACGGTCGTCGCCTCGGCCGGGGTTTGACCTCGCGGCCGATCGAGCCGCATTTCACTATGACCTCGCCTGACAGTCGCACTACCCCATCGAGGTCTCTTGCCTAATCCTACTAAATCCTTTATAGGATACACAATGTCATATTGAGAAAATGGCTGAACTATTAGGAATAACCAGTTATAGTATATTTCTTGTGTTAAATTTATAAATATTATTAAATATAACACGAAATTTATATTTTATTAAAATAGTATAATTTTTGATAGAATAAAAAGTTTATTAGATCTTTGCATTAATTTTGTAAATTACTATATTACAGTTGTTGACTAGCCGAACTATTATGCACTAGGACTTTTGTAAGAACAAAACGTTTATTGGATCTTTATAATAATTTTGTATATTATTAAATTCCAGTTGTTAACTAGCTGAACTATTATGGACTTGGGTTCTAAATGACAATCTCTTTTACAATCAGTAGTGCAAAGTTTGAGCAAATAAGAGAATATAACAATGCATTAACTAAATTAAACTGTTATTTTATCTCCAAATACTTATCGCAGCGTTCTTGCCATTTCTAGCGACAGTCCAAAGTATTTTCTTTCGTACATACAGTTAGAGGCTATGCCATGGCCGCTTGAATACCTAAATTCGAAAAGACTCGCAACGTGCTCCTTTTAATGTCAATTTCATTTTAAAAAAGCTAGAATTTGGAAGAGGCAGGATCAGGCGAACACGGCGGATGTGGGCACGTATTCATTGTTTGGCGGCCACGACCTGACGGAAGAAAATACAAGTACTGCACGAAGCAGGGCTGATTCGTTTCATGTTTCTTGCTTATTTCGACTGAATCAAACGAGTTATCTTCGGTTAATTTCCGAACTACTAATCTCCTAGGATGAATTATTTCGTTAAATTGAAAATGTTATCGGGTGTTATTGGGATGGTCCTCGTAATTCTGAACTATGTACCACAAAATCAAATCATTTGTACAAAGTCTTTAAAGTATCAGCCTCATCTTTATGAACATTTACTAACTTTGTATGAGTGTCTGCTGTACTTTTATATAGATTTAACTTTATTATTAAGCAACGATAAATCATTAAATCTTTATTATAATCTTGTATTTGTTTTGATTCTTTTAATATTACAAAAGCAGAATCTTTATTGACACCACATTAATTTTCATTTCACTTCTTGCATTAACATACTCAATAACTATATTATTCATGTCCTCGTTATTCACAACATAATTATCTTTACGGGCAGGTTTTAGAATAAGTATTATAATTTCTTCTAAAATCATCAGCAGCTGGTTATCGATTCTTTGAAGACAGCTGCAATTATCTAACAGATCAGTCGTAATAACAACGAAAATATTAATAATTTGATATTTATTAATTATATATTGTGCCTTCTATGTTGATATTAAAAGTATTTATTATAAGTTTTAGTTGTATCTCTCAAAACACATGACAATTACAAAACATTTTGTTATAGTTAACACTAGTACCGAATGTATTCACCTTTTCTCTTTCAATCATTCAATCAGTCAATTGAAGCGTTTCACTTCTGTCTGGTAAGCTGTGTAGTGTATATTTTGGGACAACAGAAACTGAATTAAAGACTCTGACCTGTTGCCACTGTGAAAATCTTCGTTCCTATATAGTATACGGCTATTCATACAAATATGGTTTACAAGAAAGAATTTCGCACTATTTTAAGAAAAATATTGGATTGTGGAAGTTAAAGTGGAGATGTAATTGGATGTTACCTACATTTCTTTCCCCAGAAGCATACATAATCAAATGTAAATACAACCACTTAGAATGAAATATTTCTTCAATAATGATTCTCTTAGATTGTCTACAATTAATAACAAACCGTTAATTACATTTAATTCAAATTCAACATAAATCATACCTATAGCCATTACGATGATATTGAAATAAATTTCAACTTCCTCCATCTGCTGCGTTGCATGCGACATGTTTGTAATATGTCTAAATCAGACAGGATAATTATTCGTATTAATTTCTAAGGATTATATCAACAACACACAGCAAAAACGTATCCAAATCTAAGAAGTAAGGACCCATATTGTTGTAAGACCTTTTACTTTCGTTTCGTCTAATTTCATATCCATTACTACAAAAAAATTACTCCGTTCGTTTTGGAAATATTACTACAGAGGAACTAATCCTTAAACATTAGTTTTTTAAGTACGAACACAATATTTACCAATTACATTCTTCATACAGAGTTACCAAAAATCTAGAAACTCTTCTGTGTTTATATTATCCATTATACATTTTATAGTGTTAGATTATTATATTACGTATATTATCATGTAAATACTATCGAAATTGATCTGATTCTAATAGCTAGATCATTATCACACACAAAATACAAAAATACATTTCAGCAGGACGGTGCGCCATCATATTACACGCGGGCTGTAATACATCTACTAAATGATACATTTTCTAATCAATGAATTGGAAGGAGAAATGTAATTGAAGGCTAGGTCACCAAATTTTCCTCCTTCAACAGACGTCTAAACGTAGAGGACTTAAAGCATCACATGCAAAAAATGAATAATAATGTTTCGGCAGGACTGAATTGTCATCAAGTAATCCTCTATTAATTTTTAGGATTGACTAGTAATAGTAATATTTATGTTTCGATTTTATTACTAAGTAGTACACCTGTTTACAGTTTATTCCTTATGCAACAAGGTGTAAATCATTCTACTCATTTTAACTGAGTGATATTTACTACAACCCTGCGTTTGAACAAATGAGACTTAGAGGTAAATTACTGCTACACTCCAAAATGACATTACTTTTTTGTAATTTTATGCTGTTTTTTATTGTCACTGGGGACTTTCGAATGTTACTAAACAACTCCAACTCTTGATATCATAAATTGCTCAACTATTTCAATAGTCTTATTACGTTTACAAACGTCCTGCATTAAAATAAGTAGGTTTCTCCAGGTTATAGCCAATAAACATTCTAGTTAAATATGAACTGTTATGCTTATGGCATAAATAAATGGAAAGCATCGTGCGAATCGCAGTCGTTAGAAAGGACGTAGGAGAAAATTTCTTATATAATCTTTCACCCATCACTCGCATATTCCTTTTTTGTTTTTACAATATCACAGTCTTGCGTCACTTGAAATTGGAAAACCTTAAAATTGAAACACACTTTCTACGCATATTTTCAGCTATTCTATGCCAACTAGGTACTTAATCACTGTAACGTAATTATAAAGATAGAAGAAATTATTTACAAAAAAATGGAATTGGAAATAATGTGTCAAATTACAAAAATTATGCCATGACAATTAAGACACAAACCGGCAGCATTATATAGTGTACTGTTTAAATTTAAATTAATTTAAGTAGGTACTTAATTGGCCCACCCTTGTTCTTGATGACGAACCCAGGTCGTGGCATAGAATTTGTTTTCTTACTTCATCCATCAACATAACGCAAAATCACGTATCAGATATTCGATAAATTTAGTTTTTGCAGGGTTGCCTTTAGATATGATATTGGCTAGAAGTTTTCTATAGGATTTAAGTCTGGAGATTCCTTAAGTCAGTTGATCCTGTTGATCAGCCACGGTTTAATCAGTCTTCCTCTATGCTAAGGAACATTATTGTACTGAAAAATAAACCGTTCTTCGCCAAATATACGTCTTCTACTCTCTTCTTTTTTATTGTCCTCTTGCCGGTGAAGTCATGATCATGATCCACTTCTTTTGGGTTGTGTAGCTATTCGAACTGTTTCTCGCCATTTATCTCTGTTTTTCGCGCTTGTCGTTGCTTGACAGACAGAGCCGCTGGTCGCCTCCCTGACTTGATCCGTCCATCGTCTTGGTGATCTTCCCCGGGGGCGGGTCCTTCCATTTTACCCTGTACTATCAGTCTCAATAAGTTGCCTAACCTACTAGTTATATGACCGAAAACAATTACTATACGGGCTTGTACCATTTGGCTCATTTATTATTTTAAGGATAGATGCGTTCGTTCTTCTGGCTGTCTACGAAATACAGAGAGGATACGTCTCCAGCACCAGAGTTTAAATACGTCCAGTCTTCTTTTGTCTTAGGCTTTCAATGTCCATATTTCAGCGCCATACAGCAATACTAGCGTCTTTATTATGCGTTTCTTTGTGTTTCTCTAATTTAAGGTCAGTATCTCCCCATGTTTTCTGTAGACTTTCCACTGATCTACTAGCCATCTCGCATCCCCGTCTTATTTTATGTGTGCTCTTATTCTGGCGTATTTTGAGGTAATTTGTGTCGTTGATCATTCCAAAGTTGACCAATTTTTTGAGCACACATGCAACCCTATACCATAAAAGTAACTGGGGGTTAATTGTTAGAAGTACACATTTTCAGGAAACTTCTCTGAGATACAAATTACTAGGAAGATTATCTTTCTATTAATTATTTTTTATATTTTTTTAATAATAATAATAATTTTTTTTTATTTATTGTTACTAGACGTCGTCGCCTAACCTACAAATTTAAACTGAGTTTCTTAAAACTAGGTACTTGTCTAATATTTTCCCATTGTTGTTTCTTAGTTTCTAAAATGAAACACAAGCTTGTTGTGTTATGCACAAAATCACTATGCTCTGCTTTAGCACTGTAATAGGTTTGACCCTTTTGAATCTTCTACTTAAGTCGGCGTTATCCAGCAGTTGTAATAGCTCGGTATTAATATGTGAGTCTTCCCTGGTGCTTTTCTGCAAACTTTTTGATTCGTTCTCGGACTGTTGGAATCTTTAGATCTCTGTGAAGATGGACATTCCGATACTACCATGGAGCATCAAGAATGCCTCGAAGCACTTTATTTTGAAAGACCTGGATCTTATCTATGTTGCTTTTGGCGGCACATCCCTGATATCCCATAGGTGCAGATTAATTTTAGGAATCGCTGTGTCCCAATGTGGGATGTTCATATTGTTTGTTGTTATCAGGAACTGTTTGTTCCGCTTATAGGTGAAGTCAATGTGTATCGATTTTCTCTCGTAGATCCTTGTTCTCCATTTGTTACTCCAGTCAGTATTCATCTGCTTGCTGGATGCATTCAGATATATAAGATTTTGATATTTCAGCGTATTGCTTTGGCAACATGTTCTTTAGTGTATACGTTAGCCCTTCGTGCCAACCTTTATCAAAAGCCTTGGCTACATCTAGAAATATGGCTAGGCAGATTGTCTTTTCTTCGTACGCCTTGTCAATAGTGTCCGTTATTCGGTGTACCTGATCGTTCGTCGAATGTTTATTTCTAAAGCCAAACTGGTGAGCAGACATTAGGTTCTTGCTCTCTTTAATCATTGGTTTTAGTTTGTTTCTCAAATAAGTTTGACGTTATTGGGAGTAACGAAATGGGTCTGTACGATGAGGTTTCGTTGGGAGGTTTTTTCGGTTTGTTGTTCATATCGGCTATTTTCCAGACGTCGGCACATGTTTCAAGCGGAATGCTGCCTTTATCAGGCAGGGAAGTTTTAGCCATGCTTTCCTAGGCAGCTCCTTAAGTATTTCTCCGGTTATGAGGTCATATCCTTTTTTCGAACTGATATAATTTCTTCTGCAACCTCTTTTGTAGTTAACAAGTAAATGCTTATTTCTTCGCCTTCATGTTGTGGCAGTTCCTGCACAAGTTGACTTTCGTTAGACTGGAATATTTGTTCTAGATAGTTTGCAAACACTTCCGCTTTTTGCTGATTATTTTCAGCCACCTTTACCTGGAGATCTGATTGGTGGACTATGCGTGCATGGTCATTTGATTTTTTTAGTGACTCCAAGGGGTATAATCTGTTGTCTTATCATCTGTTAACTCTATCAAATATTTATCTAGAAATTCATTTTTAGTTCTAAAATTTCCCTTCTTCGTTTCTGAGTAGGACTATTTAATCTATTTTTGCCGTCTGCTGCTTCTGTTCTTTTGCCACTTTTTTCTCAGTTTTCTTTTTACGGCTACTAATTTTCTAATTCGCAGGGTAGTTGTTACCAACCGTTAATCTCTTTATTTCAGGAGTATTTTTCCAGGCAGCCTGTTTTATCTTTGTTACAAAGTTTTCGACTTCTTGATTTAGTTGGTCTTTTGCCTTCAGAGGGACATTCAGCTATATAGTTTTAGACAAATATTTTGGGAATCTCTTCCAGTCAGGCTTTCTATTCACTAGTCTTGGATTCTGTTCTTTCCTAATGATGGTTTCGCTTAAAGCTAGGATTACTGAAGCGTGGCAAGATTATTGATGTTAAAAGTTCTTTCATCATTAAATAGCATATTCTACCACTGTTTTGTGGGTCAGTTCCAATGTTCCTTGGCCCATAACAAACGGTGGCGTCTTCACTTCTTGGCAAGTAGCAGCGTCTTCCGTACACTACATCCTCTAAATCCAAAACTCAGTAGTTTTGCTTTTACAGTGGACCTCCGGACCTCCTTTTTTTAATTTTATAAGAAAGTACTGTAGTCTACCTGGCTTATTCTACTTTCTTAAACAGCACAACCGCTGCGGTATGCGGTTTGTCGTAAGTATTTCCAAATTCAGCATATTTTCTAATAACAATAACTGGAGACTGAAAGCGCCTCTTCTGTGGTAAACAATTAATTCAAACTCTTTTGGTTGCATAATTTCCATGGTTTCTTCTGGGACGTTGCATCTTTTGACGAAACTCAAAAAACACCTTAAGGCCTTAAAGTTTTCACAAAAATTAGTTTTAAATAGACCTTTAACGACTTTCTGTGGGAATTTGCTAAGAAACTCTTATTATAATCGTTTCTCTAGAATTTTAAGAAGAAAATTTACAATGACCGTATCGATATAATAATTACAGCCAAATAGCTGAAGATAAAAAATTTATCTTAAAGTTCAAAGTTCATTGTGAGCTTGGGTAAAGCGAGATTTTACTACTCTAATGTTGATTTTGCCTCATATAATCGTTTGTGCAGGCAGTAAGCAAACACATACTGAACATGGAGAATAAAATAAAGGCTTATTGCCACGAGATTTTTATTTTATTTTCCGCCGTAATAAAAGAACAGGTGGATACTTCTTTATGACAAATAGTTGAAATAAACCCCAAGGTGGCAAGTTAGTTGCGGCAAAGTTGCATGTCTTGTTGCCCTATTAGGCCGAATGCGTTTTGTGACAAAGGAATCAAGTGGATTGACTCGATCTAATGTCCATGTTTGTCTCGTGTCCTTACTTATGTTTATTCCGCGTGAATCGATTTTTTGCAATTACAAAGAATCGAGCTTGATGTGCGTCTTCAAAATCCCCTTAATGTAACGCAACTGCACTAGAGAAGATGCGAACTGCGACGCTACATTTTCTTATCGCTTCAATCTGAAGTCAAATCGTGAGACATCGATGGTCTCTTTAACGAAGAGGAATCTTTTAATCGCGATCCGCATCCTTGTAAAAATAATAAGCCTTTGGTATATTTTATGGGAACCGCCACAGATCTTGATAATATCGAAGAACAATAGGGCATTTTGTTCTCTGATTTCTTACGAATGCCCCAAGGATTCCACTTGCTCTATTTATTTATTTTTATGTCCTGAAACACTCGTAATTTCGGCGGATTTGTTAGCGAGCGAAAGTTTTGCGATAAGATTTCTGGCTCAAGAACGTGTAATGAAATCGCCGGCATTATGCTTATTTTATGATTATTGTTTTTTGTGCAACTCGTATGCAAATCCGTACTGCATCTGTGCATTTGCCTGTCTAGCCGCTACCGATTTCGAAATCGCCCGATTAAACCCAGCAAAATTAATAAAATCTGAAATGGATATGGAACTTAAAAGCTGATAGGAAAGTAGGGGCTTGTCGGTCGGCGCGATTCTGACAGTTCGTGTCTTGTATCTGCCGCGTGCATCGCTGCCACTAATTGCTCTCAGATAACACTGATAACGTAGCTCATGATGAACGGCCATATTTCATCTGAGCAGTTTCATGTTCAATGTCTGCTTTAATTGGTATCTGCCCTTATATTTCTTTCTTCTGCTATTTTGTTACTTAAATCAAATAAACATTTGCCTACAGCTCGTGATTTCTTGGCATTTCTCTCCATTTGCTGACATGCGCTGATGTTAGCGAAGGTCGCTTTACTGCTGGAGGAACAGAAACGGAAACTTTCTGAGTTTGGTCCGTGTTTATACCTTCTAGTGTTGAATTTACCTTAAATTAATCTACAGTCCATACATTCGTAGAGAGTAATATATTATGAATGACTATACATCTAAACCAGTGGTCGGCAACCGGTGGTCCGTGGACCACTGATGATCCGCCAGAAAATTATGATGGTCCTGCAGACATTCTCATTTGTTACAGTAATCCAAACAAATACCACTACCGACTTGAAATACGATCGGCTCTCTGTGCTGCAGTGACGTCATGGAAGCCAAGAATCCCTAAATTTATTTCAAACAAGCTACAACAAATATCACACTAGTAATTTTGGTATAAATATCTAATGCATTTCCGCAATGGTTCGCGACTGCTGATCTAAACAGTTACAATTGCATATATAGAATTTCAAAAATGGTATATGGGTGATTTATGGAAGAGTACGAGCCTACCATTCAATAAATAGGCAACCCAAAATACGTATCAGAAGGTATACTACGATATCTAAATGTGTATTGGTTGTATTATAAATCAAATTTGTGTGATAGATTTGGCATCTTTTAAAAAAGTAAGTGTGAACCAAAAAGAAAGTCTTACTTATAAATATCTAAGTTTAAGTTCTTCAAATATCATAAAATAGTAAATTTACTGTACTGCCGTTATTAAATCGATTATAAGACGCCACCTATTATACGACGCACCGTTATTTTTGTAAGCCAGAAAGTTTCTCGTCAGCCACTAGTACGGTGGTAAGAAGCCAACGAGTATAAGACTCACTATAAATACAGAGACATTAAAATAGGAAAAAATATGCGTCTTATAATTGATGTAATACGGTAATTCAAAAGTAAACTGTTAATCATATCAAACAGGCATTATTTATTCATAATACCGTCAATAACAATCAAGATATGGCAGTACCTTCTAATGCGTACTTTGGGTTGCCTATTCTTGAATTGGTAAGTTCGTAATCTCCCATGAATCACCCTGTATACACTGTATTAATTTAAAAGTCAAACGGCATTATTTATTCATAATACCGTCAATAAGAATCAAGATATGGCAGTACCTTCTGATGCGTATTTTGGGTTGCCTATTCTTGAATTGGTAAGCTCGTAATCTCCCGTGAATCACCCTGTATACACTGTATTAATTCAAAAGTCAACTGTCAAGCATATCAAATAAGCATTCTTAATTCATAATATCGTCAATAAGAATTAAAATGTATCAGTACCTTGTGATATATATCTAGGGTTGCCTATTTTTGAAATGGTAAGCTCGTAATCTCCAGTGAATCACCCTGTATACACTGTATTAATTCAAAAGTCAACTGTAAAACATATCAAATAAGCATTCTTTATTCATAATACCGTCAATAACAATTAAAATATAGCAGTACCTTGTGATGTATATTTTGGGTTGCCTATTTTTGAAATAGTAAGGTCGTAATCTCCCGTGAATCACCCTGTATCATCTTCTTCTTCTTCTCAGCTTCTCAGGGTTCACTGCTGCACATAAGCCTCCTCCATTTTTTTCCATGTGTCTCTATCTTGGGTCTTTAGTTCAACATCATTTACTTTTATGGAAGGATGTTGGCATTTACAAGGCCACGCTTGCCATTGCGTGTTGGCCAGGGGAGAATATAGGTATGGATTTGATGTGGGTTTTTTATAGGACCTAGGGATTTTGAACTTGTAGAATCCCTCGGTGATTTGGAGGTGAGGGAGAAAGCACGGCTCACGTGGGCAGGGTCGCTTTCCTGAAGTAGGCCTATCTCCACCGGGATCGCGGAGAGTGTCTACCCTCTACCCTGTATACACTGTATTAATTCAAAAGTCAACTGTCAAGCATATCAAATAAGCATTCTTTATTAATAATACAGCCAATAACAATTAAGATATGGCAGTAGCGTGTGATATGTAGTTTGGGTTGCCTATTTTTGAAACGATAAGCTCGTAATCTCCCGTGAGTCGCCCTGTATACCCTGTAAGTCTTTGGAGAGTCAACTCTAAATATACTTCCTTTTCTTCTTCCTCTGTGTGTAGGCCAATGGACAGTTAATTAAATATACAGCAAATACAAACATCGAAAAAAATCGAAAGAATTACCCAGTCTCGCAAAAATATTTAATAACAATAAAAAAAATTGCCTTTTTCTTTCAGTACTGACAGAGCAGAATTGTTTTTTTCGTTATTCCCCTATAAATTTGATATTATTACATACAACAATTAAGGCATGTGATATGTTTATTTCTATCCATATACTAATTCTGTATCCCATCCACCAGTTTCAATATTGCGTTCCAGAAACACAATACCCATACAAAAGACGCCTGAACGTGTTCATCAAATAAACCTCACAGTCGTATGTATTCAAATGTATCGGGCCAGTACAGATTGATTTTATTATATTTATTAGAAAACTAAATTGAAGAGAATAATTCGCAGTTTATGGCAATAAAATGAGCCTTTCTCAATTAGAAATAAATGTTCACTATTAGATCATTCAATGATTTACCAGTGGTAGAACGTGGCAGCAAATGCAGCATAACAAATATCCCAGATTCGTTAACTTACACAAATAAAAACGGACAGACAGATGCTTCGACTTTATGAAATATTTGGTTAGATCTTTAGTATACAGTACCAATAACAAATTTGATCAAATAATATATTTTATTGCGTTTGAACTAATATAGCGAAATAAAATTGCATTTCATCGCATACTTGTGTTCCAGAAGGCCTGTCTTTGTTAAAAAATGTAAAAGTGGGAAGGTGCAGTTGCACTCTTATTTCCTTATTTAAAATTATACCACTGCTTGAGTATTTAAGTATTGTATGTAAATTATCAAAATGAGCAAGGCCGTCTCGTTTGGAGTACTGAATTATTTAAGCATTGTTTTGTAAATAAACCGTGTAAATATTAAGGTAACGGTCCTCTTAATTTAAGAAATTGCTTCGATACAACTATGGACAATTTTCACATTGCGTTTACAACCAGGTGCTATAATTTTTTATTTTAATCTAAGAATTGTAATATCTATTTCAAATTATAATTCATTTCTTGTAGTTTAGATAGAATAGAAAATCTATTTTGATTTTATTATTTAAAATATGTGTTATTATCAGAGGTTAAATGTCATTATAGCCTCTTATATTCTGGAATCTGCTTCGTGAAATAGGAATACACTGTAAGTGATAAACATTTAGATAAACATACACACGCAATATGATTTATTGTATTATGAATTCACGAACAATAATTTTGTGTTGTTACTATTTTGTTGCTCATTTATGTAAGTAAGTAATTGAAAAATGGGAAATAAACAATAATAACATTACATTTACATTCAAGTTGTAAGTAATTTTCTTACAAATTACAGGACAATAAAATATTCGGTCAGTAGCTAAAATGAAGAGAATTTTTATATCCAATATAGTTATTCACAACAGTATGTGCAACTATTATCAGCTTACTATGGTTACCTTTTAGCAGGGATTTATAAGTATTGTTTGTTAGCTTTTAAAACTGGTTATAGAGCATTTATTGTCAGACTATGTTTGTACAATTTTTATAATACATTTGTTGGTATTTCAAATTATTTCGATTTCCATAACTTTCTGTTCTGCGCTAGTTTTTTGGTTTCATTCCACTGGATGCTACGATTTTCCGCAGCTTTTCTTACTTGTTCTTCCCATCTCATTCTCAGTCGGCCCACTCTAGTTTTCCCTGCTATTCTTGCTTCGAAAATTTCTTTTGTTTTTCTCTCTTCTTTCATTCTGTGTAAGTGCCCCAGACAGCTCAGCTGCCTCTCTTCTAATATTCTTTCTATCGGTTTTATGTTCAGTGTTTCTGTCACTGTCATGTTTCTCACCCCGGGTCTTCGCGTGATCCCTTTGGTTTTCCTTAAAAATCTCATTTCTGTAGCTGTCAGCCTGTTTTTATTTCTGTTGGTTGCTGTCCATGATTAACTACAATATGTAAGTGATGGTCTCACCACCTTCTAGTAAACTTGTGTTTTTATGTCTTCAGAAATTTCCCTTTTGCCCAGGAACGTTGTTCTTAGTTCTTCCCGCTTTTCCTATTTTCGCTGTTATCTGTTGGTTTATTTTTCCATTCTCTTCTATAACTGTCCACAGGTAATTGTAACTTTTGACCTGTTCTTCTGTTCGATTATCATTGTCTTGGCTTTTAGGGTGTTTATTTGCATGTTTATTTTAAGTCCTTTTTAATATATTGTGAGGTTCTGTTGTAGTTTTTCTTTGGATTCTGCTATCAGGACCCTGTCATCTGCATACATTAGTTCTTCTATTGTTATCGTTTTCAATCTCCATGATCCTATTTTCATGTTTTTGGATTTCTCTTTGCTTCTCTTTATAGCATAGTCTAAACGTATTGCGAACAATAGAGAGCTCAATACGCAACCTTGCCTTAGGCTTACCTTTGTCTCGAATTCTGCGGATTCCTCGTTGTGCGCTCTTATTTTGTTACTGTTGTTTTTGTAAAGAGCTTTCAACACTTCTATCATGCCTGTTTCTATTCCTTTCTTTTCCAAACTTTTCCATACATCTTTTCTACTTACCATGTCGAACGCCTTTTTAAAATCAATGAAATATATGTGGATTTCTTTCCTTTTTCTTAGTAATTTTTCTTCCAGTTGTCTTGGGTGAATATCAAATCTTGAGTACGTCTACGTTTTCTGAATCCATTTTGGTTCTAGTTTTTGTCTTAGTCTGTTTTCTAATATTCTTATGAATACCTTCACAGGAATACTTGTTAACGCGATCCCTCTGTAATTAGTGCAGTCTTTTGGGCTCCCTTGTTAAACAGTGGCATTATAATTCCTGTGTTCCAGTCTTTAGGAACTCGCTTTTCTATTATAATCGCATTCATCAGGTCGCGGAATTCATCTTTCGCATTTTCGCCCATGTATTTCACCATATCTCCTGTAATTTCATCTTGACCTGGAGCTTTACCTAATTTTATTTTGCTGATGGCGCTGTGATTTCTCCCGTTGTGATTGGTTGTAGGGTATTCTCGTCCCCGCCTCCTGTTTGTACTTCTTCTTCCTGATCTTCCTCTTTATGTATTAGCTCTGTTAATTCCTTGAAATATTGTACCCATTGCTCCATTATGTCTTTCTCTTGCGTTAGAATGTTCCCATTTTTATCTTTTATATTGCTTAGTTTTGGGTTTTTTTTTTCTTCTCGGGTGTTTTAGTGTGCTGAAGAACAATTTTTGATTCTCCGAGTAGTTCTCATTCATTCTATGTCCAAACTCTTCCCATGATCTTTGTTTAGAATTTTTTATTAGCAGTTTCACTTCCGTCCTCACTTTTTTATATGCAGTATAATCTTGTACTTGTTTCGTTTAGAGGTATTTCTTCCATTTATCTTTCTTTTCTTTGACTTTTTGTTGTATTTCTTGTGTCCACCAACTGCTTTTTTCCTTATCGGTGAATTTGTGATCTTTACTGTTCCACAGTTATCGTTTGCTGCGTTAAATACGTTCGCTTTGAATCGGTTCCATTTGGCCTCGATTTCTCTTAGTGTATTTGTTTCCTTTTCTAATCTTTCATTTAAATTATCGTGGTATATGTTCCGGGTCTCATCTTCTTTCAGTTTGTAGCTTTTTACTTTTTCTTTAGTTATTTTCTTTCTTTTGACTTGTCTTGTTTATTCATCGTTTGACATAATTTCCATCAGCACTAAGCAGTGATAGCTTCCTATCTCTGCTTGTCTTCTTACTTTCACATCTTCTATCTTTCGCCTGTTTGCTGTGTTTATTATGACGTAGTCTATGATGATTTTTTCTTATCGAGATTGAACTTCTCTGGTAAATTTATGGATGTCCTTGTACATGAATTTTCAGTTCGTTATAATGAGGTCGTTTGTTAAGCACAGTTCAATTAGCCGATTTCCGTTATCGGTTTTCGTTGTTTCACCGTACGGTCTCATATATCTTTCGACTCCTTCGTTATTATTGCCTACTTTTCCGTTCATATCTCTCATTAGTATGACATTTCTTTCCCCGTTGTCCAAAGTTGTTTGGAGTGACTGGAAAAACTCGTTTTTTTTTCTTCGTTCCTCGCATTATCATGTGGTCCATAGGCTGTTATAATGCTATATAATGCTATATAAATTGTAAACATTTTTATCTTCTACTGTTACCTCAATTGCTAGTATTATTTCGTTTATATATTTTTCACTTTTCATATTTTTTACTTTTTCTGGCTTCACAATTTGTCCGACTCCCCCAGCTCCACTTTCGTTTATTTTTACTCCTGAACAGTAAAGCCAGTACTCATCTTTCATTTCTTCCATTCCATGTCCTTTCTTTTTTGTTTCGGTTATTCCTAATTAGTCTAAATTTAACAATTTCATTTCGTCGATTAATTCGTCTTCTATACCGTTTAAACCACTTACATTCTATGTGCCTTAATTTTTATAATATTTCTTCCCCTTCTTGGGTTTGTTTCCGACCGCTTAGTATCTCCATTTAATATTTTTTGTTGTTTGGTCACTTTTATTTCTTCCGATGCCTTGTCCCTCATCTTTGCCTGTTTCGTCTTCGTTGATACGATGTTAATCTCTTTGCTCAGTTTTTTTAAGTTTCTATTAGTTTTTCACTGTTTTTATCCCATCTCCATTCCGTTCCTTCAATCATTATTTTATTATATCCAATCTTGACCTCCTTGCGCTTTTCCTTTTCTTCTTGTGTCCTTTTTCTTATTTCTTTTTGTTTCTGCCTTTCTTTCCTTGTTAAATCATGGTTGAAATATATTTTTTCGCCTCTTATTTCCTTTGGGTTTAATTTTCATGATTTGTTCCTTGTCTTGGGCATTTTCTAGTTCTATCAGGCAGGTCTTCACTCCTGGATCATAAGCCGCCTTAACTTGGACTGGTTATAGAGCATGTAACCGAACACTCACCATTATATGTCGTTTTAAACATATGTCGCTATAAGATGCGCTTGAAAGTTAGTCAAAAGTCAAACTTCTTGGGTAAAAATAAAACTAAACTATTTAGAATAACTATTTTTCAACTTTAAGTTGAATAAAACGGATACTGTAGTTTTAGTAACCACTACGTATGCACAAAGGACGCCTTTAGCTTACCCCCAGATGATCATCTTTCCGGGTTAAGAAATGATCACGTTGTGCACAATCAAGGTTAACTTTGGTTATGTAGGTACCTTTACCGTATTTTGGCACTGCCTTTGGCAATTTTTTTCATAACTTCTTATGATTTTCCCAAAAACTTTTTACCTTATTTCAATATTAGATATGTTGTGTATTAGTCCAATAAAGTTGGAAGGTCGCGCATTAACGTAGCTACGGTGACAATAGAAAACGCTAATTTTAGTTTATTTTGAGTCACAATATTATGAATCTCATGGGCCAGTACATGCACTGCCGAATAAGTTTCAGAAATAACTATTAAAGTTAAAGTCTCTAAGTTATATTTTGTGCCCGTAGTATGTACTTCATAATTAGAATTATAATTATTAAACACGATTACAATTATTACAGATTGTTATAAAGAAAGTGCGTCTTGATAACTTCCTCTAAAATATTATTTTTTAAATTTTGTCTGTGAATTTTAACAAGTTACCTAAAGACATGTTGTGTTTCAAAGGTAATCGCTATTACGCTTTGTAATTGTACCATATATCCAGGAATTAATAACCGTAAACAGTACCAAAGTTTTGTTAGGTACCCATTTTTATTGCCTACAGTATTCTAATGGCAATTGAATTGGATGCTACAAGAAAAACTATTTAAGGAAACTACCCTGTATAGAAGTAGTGATCGCAGATATGAAAAATAAATTTCTTGAAATGCGGACTGGTCAATTATCAGTGATCAATTATGTGCTTCACATTCAATAGTCCAATTTAAATAGTGCGAAATAATCTATTACAAATTAAAGTTTTAATTACCAAACACTGCGGATTATTTTACTTTACTTACTTCATCATCAACAGCCTTTCCGTCCCACTGCTGGGCATCGGCCTCTTCTCTGCCACGTGTTTCCCCTCAGCGCTAAGGTAGAATCACGGGGGACCTACAGTTTAACGTCGAATCCGAACGACAGAAATTCCAGAGAAGGTTTTTAGCATTAAGATCCCACGGTTGCAAGCCGAATTGGGAAATTGCGTGTGGTGGGTTGCAGACAAGATCTTTATAAATCTGCATAGTTCTGCTTAGGTTTCGAACCCAAGCCAGAATCGACGTTTTATTCAGAAAGCGAGCGCTCTGCCAACTGAGCTACCACCGCACATTTTAACTTACATTTTTATTTATTTACATAACTTTATATTTACTCGCATTACCCAGAATTATTTTGAATTACTCTGCATTACATGGTAATATCAGACATTACTTGGAATTACCCAGAATTAGTTGGAATTAGCGAGAATTACTCATAATTGCAAAAAAATTCGTTGAACTGCCATGAATTACTTGAATTTAATGTGGTCCATGGAATGGACCCATAATTTTTAGATATACACAATTTCAACTTGACTTTCGCAAATAATTATAAGAAATTGAAAACACGTATAAAACATATTGAAAGCCTTACAATTCAACATTTGAAAATTTTTCGTAGAAGGACTGTAACAAACTTTCGTCAGTTTATTGTTTCGTTGAACTTCCTACAATTTGAGTAATTTCAAGTCAAGTAAAAATAAAATGTCTTTTATATGCGTTTGTTAAGCGACCAGAAATTACTCAAACTTTACATAGTTCAACGAAACACTTAATCCTTTTTATATTTAGAAAAAGCTGTTCTACTGTTCAGGAACTCAATGTGATATCCTTTTCTAAAGCACGAAGTAGGAGATATAAATAACGAGAGTTCTTAAGCTTTATTTATTTTCTGG
The DNA here is from genome assembly GCA_014611495.1 of Limonius californicus. Lineage (NCBI taxonomy): Eukaryota > Metazoa > Arthropoda > Insecta > Coleoptera > Elateridae > Limonius > Limonius californicus. The sequence goes on along the minus strand of JABXWE010006605.1, from coordinate 1,417 downwards.
TAGCCATAATAACGAATAAAATTAATCAGAATGGAGTATAATCGCAAATAATCGGTGAATTTCAAAGTTAAGATCCTTATCTTCCCATTGATCTTCTCGTCCTCCGCATTGTCCTGCCATCTATAGCAAAACGTTATGGAATTATAAACTTTAAATTGTAGACTTTATATTGTGTGTCAACGAACACGATGATTAATGATATATTTATTATATGAAAATGTTTATACATGTAAGAGCTTCTTATTACTTTATAAATTATTTATAAACAAATTGACAGTGATGTATTTCGTATTGACATAAAATACTTTCACGTCATTTCGAAGAAACGCTTCGAATTTTACAGGAAAGAGCGATGTCATTTTAAACTTGTTAATTAGCATGCCTGATGCAGTATTTATTTGTAATTAGTTTCCGTGCCAGAAATTCTAAACATCTATTGTTATTCTCCGAGCGCAAGCTTATGTGTCCAACTAATCAATGTAAATTGCTTAATCTGAACGAGCATTGGTTCACTACAGTTGTAGGTGTGAAATACTTATTAATACCCGCGGTTCACGTGATGTGAATTATTGAAGTTACTACAAGTCACATGTGAGACTGAAAAACAACTTAAACGAATTTATTTTTAAATCTTCCAATCAACTAATCGTAGGATGACTGTTGCAGAGAATACAAATGCAGGTATAGAGAATTCTAATTACGTTCTATGAAGAATTTATTATTTTTTCTGATCGCGTGTCAGAATTTTAAATAAATAGCACGTATGTTTTCATACTGTGTATTATTACTTGTAGGAAGACATTGGTGAATTAATTAAATTGCTTGGAAAATTTATATAGACGGATCTGGAGGGAATAATATAAATAAATTAGAAACGTGCCAATGGCACGTATATGGGTGTTTAAAGTATAATCAGCTTTTGTTGATAGAATTCCGTTGAAATTTCAACAATTAGTCAGCAACAAAGACGTGGTAAAGAAGACAATGTGGATATGAAATCCCCTGGCTCTTCCAAATTTAACCAAGTACAAATACTACAACATTAAGTTTTTTCAGTGCAAAATCATTTTTTACAGTTACCCGTGCTTAAAGCAAAAAAATACGAGGCCTCAGGGAAACTACAACTACAGGGTTTTCATTTCTGTTCCTAAAACTGATCAATCGCAAATAAAATGTCATTCTAACTTCACAGGTGTCAGGTTTTGACAAAGTATATTAAGCATTTTATTTATACGCAAACAAATAAAGTTCCTACCGTATATACTAGGGTGCCCATGACTGGACATCCGTATCTTAAAAGCGTATTATTGAAGTCATTTAAAGTCGAACTTGTTTAATAAACATATACCTATGCTTCTACCCATAATTACAACCATTAAAAGTTGAAGATATATATATTGCCATGTTATTTACCCTA